>JABASI010001330.1:0-25951 GCA_019776505.1 Tomocerus nigrus
ATCGGTTGTAAAATCTAAAGTGGTATTCTGAGACAGCTTGGTTGCAAATAGCAACTTACAACAGGTCGACGGTTGTTGTAACTTTTGGTTGTAACTAATTCATTTCCATGGTAACTACGACTTTACAACCAAAATTGCAACCAAATCCTCAGAATAACCTGTTTTATTTTGGTTGCAGGGTTAGCATAACTTTTGGTTGTAACGCTAATCTTAAAACCAACTTTGCAACTAACTCAGAATGAGGTGCCCAGGGGTATAGGTGACCATAAATCTGAGAAAAAGAGAAATATTTTGAAAGATAAACAAAAAATCGTATCTAGTATTTGCCATTCGTTTTTGACTTAAAATCCCTTGTAAGATGTACCAATTAGAGCCATATTGACGGCACTAATACTCGATTGAAATCCAATGTGAACAAGAATATTCGATACACTGTTTTGAAAAATTATTATGGTATAGCGCTGATGCACAGCACATAAGATGAAACCGAAAATATAAGTTGAATTGAACAACCCTTGCATGTATCATTCGGATTCCGAACATAACAGTTATGTATAGTAAAAACCCGTATATAATGAAATTCTGCCATTGTTGTAATATAATGATTTGCCGCATTATGACTATATGACGCAAATGACATATTAGTACCTTCAATATGACATTGTATATACATGAATTAATGATAGCTGATTAGGCTTGGTTTCTTCAGTACATAAGTTAAAAAATATGAAAAATGATGGAAAACCCAAGTTAGTGCCAAGGAAATAAGGAGAAACAATTAGGTAAAAAAGAAGAAATCCTACAGACAATATTAGGTACAAATCATACATAAACTTATTTAGACATCTCTTTTGGAACCAATTTGTTATCTGTATATTTAAACTTATTTTCACATAGCAGAAACAGGATTCCAGGGACCTTTGTTAACACATTCAGCTATGTAGATGAGATCACTTTCAGTCAAGTAGTAATCATTTACTTAGTAATCAAGTTCGTCATATGAAAAGGAAAATAAAACAGTAAAATATTTGCAATGGCGATGTTGGAAATCTACAAATGTTTATCAACAAGGATTTATAGCTGTAGCAGAACTTCTAAAAGTTTGAGCTATTATTTTAAAAGTGATGCAAAATTTTAAAAGAGAGACTAATTGTTCCATAATCGTTGTCACAACTTCAACAAATTCGATATCAAAATTTACACACTGGAAAAACGAATTCTTTTCAACCGCCCCTTAATTGCTTTGTGCTGCAAGCTACAGTATATTATTTTGGGGATTTTTAATAGATCCATAGTAAAAAACTACAGAGACTTTGCATAAAAAGATAGAGAAACGAAAGGAAACGACGTATATTTCAATAGTTAAAAGAAAAGTCAGAGATTAGAATGGAAATACCAATAATTAAATTATGTTTGCATTGGAAATAAATTGAGCAATTTTTAAAGCATCGCAAAATGTTGAGTGTTCTGCTCTTCAAATAGATTTATTATAAAAAATTATTACTTGTGCATTATGTATCTACTGTTCTACAACCAATGAGTAATTATATAATGGAGTCTGACTTTTAACCTATATCTTGTGTTATCTTTTGATTCAAGTAATTAATATTCCTACCATAACAAAAAATCCTTTGGTTTCTGTGGTTGGTTAAGTACAAATTAAGTGGCACTTGGTCTGCAAAGTCAGAAACGCTTATGAATCGTATCAACTAGCACTATGCAGCAAAACTAGAGTTTGTGTATCTGTAGGCCAGCAAAACGGAAATGAATTACAAAGTTCATGCTGAAACTCCCATCAGAACATCAAAAATATCTTGGCAGTTTTTCAATATGTATTTATCAGTAGTATTAACCATATCATTAGCTATTGAAAAGAAATAACAACATAACAGTATATGAGTAAATATTTGTTCAGATAAGTACTTTTTGTGCATTAACTGTATAGTATATATTAATATAATATTTATCAGTAGGTATATATAACTATGGCTCAAAGAGCCTCCTTTGGACAAAGACTGTGTCGTTTTTTCTCCGTAGAAGAACAAGGTGAAACGTAGATATAGTAATTATAGATTTGTGCGAAAATACTTGAATATTACATACAATGTTAATTATAATCATTCTTCTCAAAGTTTGAATCTTTTTATATTATATCAATTTGGATAGCTTTAGATACTTTTCATAATCTGTAATTAACATGATTTCATATAATATATAATTTATGCAATTATTAAATCCTTGTTAAATATTTATACTAGTGAAGATATTTATATATAATTGCGTTGTCTTCCAAGTTGTAGATTCGATAGCTGTTTTTAGGTGTCAGCGTAGTGAAAAGCTTGGTCCAGAACGGCACTCAATCCGCAGTCAGGACTGACGGGACCAATTGAACCAGCTGTCAAATGCGATGCAGCATCTGATGGTAATTGTAATAGTGGCGAATTCTCTTCCATACTAGCTCCACCAGAGAGACACCCGTTAGTTACACTTTCGATTAAGTCGAACGAGTCTTGAGGGTCCCAAGATCCCATACTTCTCGTACTCTGCACATCAAATATTTATAGAATTAAATAAATATTTTCCATACATAAATAAATATCCTAACGACGCAAATACTTGCGATGCCTCTTAATTCTAAAATAAAGATGAATTCACAGACTTCAAACATCTACAATAAAATGTTATCAATTTCAAGCTACCTGAAGAGCATATTGAAGCAAACTGCGATCCGAAACGCCAACGCCAGACCAGTCTCTAGCCAGTGCTTGTTCAATGGGATCCAGATGTGTTGGATGGACGTATACGCTGGAACTGGGGTTAGTCATTGACGACATCGTATGCTGCTGCTGCTGTTGTTGTTGTTGTTGTTGTTGCTGCTGCTGTTGAGGTGGTTGCTGGTTAGAGTGTCCTGGGTACATGGGAGGGGGTTTCTCCATGTGAATATATTCTCTCATGTCCGGGATATCGTGAGGCTGCGAACTTGTACTGAGAGGTAAAATATTTGACTCGTACAAAACATTGGCTGGAGAATTTCCACTCAAGTGGTAACTATTGAGACTCTGTTGGTTTGGAGGATTTGGATGCTGTATTTGTGAATGGATGGGCAGTGGGGGCGGGGGCGGTGGATTTAGCGAAGTCATGGTACTACTGTTACTATTATTATTGCTACTATTAGTAGAAGTACTGGCCGTCAGTGTGCTATTATTCCCTTGGTTTGTGCTCGCTGAGTTGTTTTGGTTTCTGCTTTTATTTGCTGCGTTATTGGCACTTCGTTGCGCCTCCTCCGCGTATTGCTTCTTCCAAGTGTTGATGTAGGATTTCATTTTGTCTAAAATAAAATCTGGTACTCTAAAGCCTTTAATATCATCATAGTTGATTGTTACATTCAACCTGCACAGAAAATGCACAAAATTAGCTCACAATTAAACACAATTCTCGTAAATCCAAATTTAAAATATACAGCTCTTACTTATTGTCTTTAGCTAATTTTTCAATATCGTCTAGCAGCATGATATATGCTCTTCCTCCCGTTGCAGGCATTAACTTATTTTTAGACAACCATTCCTTATCATCAGAATCACTAGCATATTTAAATAAGCCAGGATGTTTAACATACAGACGGCCACGTGTTTGAGCAAATCCAAGTGCTTTATTTGCCCTGAAAATTAATTAAAATACGGAAATTAAATTGTATACTAAATTTTTTATTATACTTCCACTCAAAGTGAATCGACATTTCCTTGTCTCCGTCAAAGCACTCCCCCCTCCCCCTTCTCTCCAGCAGCCTGGCTCAATTTAAACTTTAATTAAACAAAATTGTGAGCATTCATACTTTCTTGGGCCTTTTGAAAATCGTTACTACTGGTTAATACTCAAAAATTCCAACATGAATGTTCTAAATTTTCTCAATCAAATTGTAAATTGAACCCACTCTGAGCGACGGGGGAAAGGCAAAACAATTGTCGATACGCCTTGCTTCCCCCAATGTTCATTTGTATCATTATAAACGAAAACTACGCACTAAATACAAAACGATTATAACGAGCAAATGATTTTGGCGCTATTTGAAGTAGCTCAAGGAATGTAAAAATTAGAAATTCAAAATCTACGAACAAAACAACAACTGCATAAACAGCTGCTTCACATTATTATCCAATTTTTGCTTAAATATAAAATTATAAAAATACTAAACAATACATTCCATTTAATCTCATATTGAAAGTGTTGTAAACATAGTTGTAACATGTAATTACTTGGCTCCCATAATAAATAGAGTGTTAGAGGTGAGTTTATTGGAGTCCCACTGGGCTACATGCTTCCTGGAAGGTCCAGACGGTTTTTTTGGTTTCTGAGGAGAAGAAGTGGAGCTTGTGGATGTATTGTTATTGCTATTGCCAGTATTTGCAGTACTATTTTTGTTTCCAGACTTTTTAATTTTCTTACTAGCGTTTGACATGGAACTAGCTTCGGAGTCAGTATCCGATTCTCTCTTTATGCCAAAAGACGGACTCTGTTGACATAGCACAACAGTAATTGTAATTAAATGTCATAAAATGATTGTCATTTATTGAATTGCCATTAAATTGCATTTGGAATTACCGTAAGTGGAAGTTTAACGGCTTCAGTAACATTTGTTTGAGTATGTTGTGGTTGACCAGTTTGATAGTCGGCATCACTTGTATCAATTGCACTTCCTGTGTTACAAGATGAAGGGGACGGAGACGAAGTATAAACCGGATACATTCGCTTAGCTTCTTCTAATATTTGGCGGCACATATTCTGAATGTGGTCATCGGTCACAGATTCAGGCCCAAGATTATTTCTTATATTCTCAATCCCAGGTTTGAAAAAAAGCTAAAAAATGAAATTTATTAAATACCTTAGTATGATTGATTGATTAAATAGAATACCTACAAGAATTTCACTACAGTTTTTTTGTTACTAAATACACACAGAACATAAAATCATTTAGAATTACAGACGACGCTTATTGCAATAATTTTTCTCCATAAAAGAGATATGTCCTGTAAAAAGCAGACGTTGCAATTTGCAGTAGTTATTCAGCTCACAAAAATGTGTCAGTTTTAACAGCTGTTGGAAAAATAAAGATTCGCATTTAATGGTTTAAAAACTCTTTAAAAATTATTGATGTGAAGAAAGAGGATTTTTAAATATTTTGGCCGAATGCCTTATAGATAATTTTCGTTTCAAAGTAAGCAACAATACCAGAAATTCTGAAAATTGGCCATTTCTTTCTGATTGAGTATTTACAATGTGGTTACATAAGAAGGTACTACTGCTCTCAATTTTGACACTAAATACTGAATGGGTAGAAACTATAAATCATTTATACTAGTTTCATTCATAATCAGATCAGATAAAAGGGGCGCTTACATGAATTTAATTACTTTTAATTTAAGTTATCTTTTGCCTGACAAGCGATTCCTTCAAAAATAAAATTTTAATACCATATTCCTTATTCCTTGCCAAAGTTATAAATGTAATAAATAATATTATATATATACATTAAATGTAAAAAATGTGTGAACTCACGTCAAAATATTTAGAGATGACAGTTTTTATTTCATTGTTTAGTGATCGCTGTATGTTTTGACGCAGAAGATCCAAAGACTTGGCTGCAGTAGTGTACGACATGGATGCTTTAGATGAGCTTGATCCCGCAGTTTTACTAATTGGAGGTTTCAGAATACTTAAATTGTACTGACGCATATTAAATGGGCTCTGAAAAACCGCAAAAAAATTAAATTGGCAATCTTAAAAACTACTTGGTGATTAACGTTCTTAAACAATAATACAATGTGCATCTAATGCATACAAATTTTGATAGTCAACAGGCTCAGTTTTTGCAATATAGTAAACTATTCACAAAAATACAAGGTTTAATCATCAAGAAATATAATTCAGAAACACATTAATTTGATCGTTGTTAGCGAGCTTGGGTACTGCTACCTTTATGAATATAATAAAAAGACAAATTTATGAAACACTATTTTATATCTATTATAAGTAAAATAATGTAGGTACTGAAAAATATCTATTAATTTATTAACTTATCGTCAATTTCTGACATCTTCAAGCAATCGAGAAAATAACACTCCTTCAAACTAACAACGATATTGGTTAATATTTTCAAATTACTTTTCTGCTAAATATTCCCATTATTGATAGAACATTTACATAAAAATGTAAGCTGTAAACAGTTTGCCGTTTTAATCGAATTAATTCGAATTTTTCGAATTCGAAAGAAATCGAAAACAGACAACCAAAGAAGAGTGAGTTGGTTGTTTACTAGACTTTAGGAAATAGTACACTCTTACAAGTACCGGTGGCTACTTCAACACTACATCTCCAACTCAGGAGTTGGAGAAGGCTCCCGACTCCCGAGCTGACTATTGACATCCATTATCAGCAAAGATCTACTGATAACAGCGCTTGCATAGATCTGATAGATCGAACGCGATAATAGCTTACTAGCCTTCATAGTCGGCATTTCTTCACTTAGTTTAATATCTTTGAGTTTAAAGACTATTTCTTGACACGTAAGTAAAAGGTCTTTTTGGAGTCAAATATACTCGTCCTTCTGATTCTGCCATTCAGAGTTACTGCAGACTGCAACTAAACCAACGTCCTACCAGATATCTTCTCTCAAGCCAATGCACTTACTTCTTTAGTACACATGTACTTATGCGAAGTACACTACACATGCACTGATTCTAAGTCAACATGCATTTCTAATGCGCGGAATTATTCTTTCGGATGACCAATTTTGGCCATAATAATCGAAAAATATTCCCCGTATGGCCAATTATTTAGATACGCGGAACGAATTCGATTAATACAGTAGTCAATATTTGTTTATCCGTTCGGCTTCAGATTGAAAATGTTATTTATTTAAACATATGAATGTAAAATTAAAAGTTTTGATTGCTCTGAGTTGTATGAGTATTCTCTGACTTAAATTGCCTGCTTTGTATTGGCATGCATTTACTGAGTTTTTTGTTAAGGTCATAAAATTTTAAGAGGATTATAATAATATTATAATAGCATAGCTTAAAATTTCAGTCTTCAAAATTTAAAACTTTTGTTACATTTAGGCGCCTTCTTAATACAATTGACAGCGGCATACATTATTTATGCATATACAAAATTTCCCTGTAGGGTAATTATTTCATGATAAAGTTTTAAAGAAACACTAATACACTTACCCATTCGGGTGGAAGTGGAACCCCTTCTTCAGCGTCTATTACCATAGCCCGCGTACGGTCGGGCTAGATAATACAGTGATTGCACACTGATCTTTGAGAATTTTAAGTGGCGTGCCAAATATCTTATAATAATCATAAATCATAGATAAATGATTAAAATTGTGATTTGGCGAGTGGCGGTTACAATCGTTAAGACCAGCTACATGTCGATTAAAGGCACACCTCAGTTATTCTGATGCATTTGCTGGAAATAAAACAATAATGTTTAGTTTAGTGACAATCTCCAGAATAAACTACTTAATACTGAAATTAAAAATAATTGTAAGTTTTCTACAATCAAAAACAATTTATTACAGATACTTTTTTTATTGCCTAATGGAAAAATTAAACGCAAATTGAGAGTTTATGAGAAAAGACGGTATAGGACAGTCGGAAAAGTTGGGCCCCCTAATTTTAACTCTTCGCAATGACATTTTACATCGAATTCTTTTTTTCGTGCAAAGTACTAATATTGACGAAAGAAATCGAAACAGTTCATCCTTTGCTGAGAAGATATTGTGGTTTCAGCGTATCACTTTTTACTATTGAAGTAAATTGAATTTATTGACCCCATCTTTTCAACGATGAAAAAATTAACCTTCGCAAATCAATATTACTCGAATATTTTTTTTATCGAAGGAAAAAAGTCCACTCTACTTAAAACAATATAATAATAAAAACGGCCCTTAGTTTCGGAAACAATTTTACCAAGGGGCCCTAATCCGTTAATCTGAACTATGCCGTCTTCAATAATTAAAATCATACTCAACGTCAATCTCCATAGCATCGATGGCATTCCACAGTGAGTTTTATGAGACAATACATTTAAATATAACGTAAAAAAATAAAAATAAAATCGAGCTTTAAAACCCTAGCAACAATTACCAACTTTCATAAATTTAAAATTGCAAATGTCGACACACAATCAAAAAGTTATTTTATATAAATTCCAATGCATTTAAATTGTAGTATAAACTATAAACATTGGAAGCTAAAAAGGAACAGGAATTATAAATATCTGCATAAATTAAAAAATAGTAAATGAAAGTCAATACCAGGCACCAGACCACCGTATCACAATGACAATCGAGTTTCCAACAGTTGAAATATTATCCTGCCAGACAATGTACAAACGGACAAAATTGTGACATTGACTGGTTCACAATTCAGTTACAGAGAAGAAAGTGTTACTTTGTTACGTGTCTTAATTAAATTTCCCGTTTTTTGTTTTTCTCCTGTAGATTTAGTTCCAATGACATTTGCATTGTAATTGGACGGAAGGGCAAATTGTGATCCTGTAAGTTTAAATAATTCGTCAAGAGATTAAAATTAAAAAATATATGAACGTTCACAATAAAGCACAATAAACACGTACCACGATATCAGTAATAACAGAGTGGAATAATGAGCAGCACAATGGTCAGTATTTTACAACTTATAATACACCAGTTAATACAGCTAACACGAAACTAACTGGATCGACGAAGAAACCAGGAAACAAGATTATTTCGAAGAGTAAAGATGAAACGATGAAAATTAACTATGACCGCTTTTCATTATTTGGGTCGAATTCACTCCAATTCTCGAGTCTAATTAGATATAGAGAGGGGTTGAAGTCAAAGCCGAGCAAGGAGGAGACTTGGCAATTGGCATAAAGCATCTGTTGGCTCTCTGCTCATTCCTATTCCGTATAGCCTATAGTGTACCCCCATTCTCTTACTACAAATAGTCTCTTATCATATTGAAAGGAGATCATAATAATTGCGTATAGGCTCTTGGGATGTTATTCTGCTCTCTGTGGATACTGTCCTTTTACTTTATTAGTATTATTAGGTATACATATTAGTCTAGAGAGGTAGATATCCCCTACTTTTTTAAGAGCTCAACCGAACTAATTGATCAAAAATATAGAAATTAAAAAATTGTTATTATTCGTTTCAACAAAGTAAAATTAAGCAGATTATTATTGATGATGCCTTGAAAAATTTTTTAATTTAAGGCGAAATTTTAGTTCCCCTTCTGGGGTTACCCCATAATTCTATAATCAAAATTTTTTGCTATTATAGAATTAGATGAGTAATTAAAATCATGATAAATAAATAATAAACGTTGGACTTTAGTCTGGAACCATTTAAATTAGACAAATCCTTTCGCTTTTAACCTTCCCGAATTGGGTTATTATAAAATGAAGTCATATAAGTGGAAGACAAAATAAAATTCAGTGAAAAAATACTGCATGACTGCATGCAGCATAGCTATATTAATAATTATACTTATAAACTTATAACTTATAATAAATACTATATCCAATAAATGATTATAATTACACATGATTATATAAGAATGAATAATGGCTTATTGACATTATCGTGCTCGGAACTTTAACTGTCATTGCAAACAATTATTGCACCTACCAAAATAAATTATTTTTGTTGCACTTAGTCGCTTTGTGTTTAAAAAAGCTTTTTTAAATAAAAAACTGTCAAATGTCAATAGAACAGATCTCATTTTCTTACCATTAAAAAGTAGCTGGTTGTGCAGGCGATACGGCGACGTTCGCGCCACCCTTCTCGGTTATACGCAACCATTATAAATTCGCTGTACTTTCAAACTGCACGATATTTATTTCCGCAATTGTAATAAAATGTCCAGAAAATCGAATTTATAGACTCAAAATACATCGGTAGAATGTTTTAAAATACGAAATATTCGATTAGAAAAATTAGACGCATGACTAGCACTAATTAAATGCCCGACTTCCACGGGGTGCAAAAATCCCTCCGCGTTTGATTATACATTACGATTACGACTAGTGACTAGAGTGATAGTATCGTAATATAATTTGTTACAGCAAACCACTTCAACTGACAAACTAAACTTCAAGGTAATAGACTTCACAGACGTTTCTAGCCTTCTAGTTATCTGTCATAATTATGGCGCATATTATGTATGTAATATTATCGCGATTTGCTCGTAGATAGTCAATAGTTAGTGCAAACAAAACGAATTCCTTGCTTTTGCTCAGTAGGCTTAAAGTTGCAATTTTACGTTTGTGCTTAGGTGTTAGTTGTTAGTTGGTTAGTTTTGACTTTTAAGTTACCTAGGTACTACTTACTTTACTTAACAACTATACCTTCTATCTACTCGTCATAAATAATTGACACGTAGATGCCTTTGTACTAAACAGAATATTCAGTCCCATTAATGGATACAGGTAATTAATTTTGAACGCTATTGTCTACCCCATCCTGCCCTTGCAATCATTTCTTACGCTCTTAGAAATTTTGCAAAATATCAGATCCAAAATATTGATCCTTTGGACTAGATTTCAATATTGAAAGATGATAGAGAGGTGTAAGCGACTTACTTTATTTGCATCTACGAATTAAAATCAAGAGTGATGCATAATTAATGTTTAGCAGAATAGAAACGAAGCACTATGAAACTATGAACTGCACCGCCTTGCACTGATTTATCTTTTCATTTCTGTGTCCTTGGCCTTTAATTAGTTTATTGCTATTATTATTTTACTAATTTGTAATGAAGTATGTTGTTTTTTTTGTTGTCAGTTGTGCAGGTTTTTATTGCTTTTCAATGTGTATGATTTGAAAATTGCAAGCCTGAATATGAGTTCCTTTAAAACTCCGAACATGCCGATTCCGGCAGGTATTTCAGTGATTGCTGGCTCGACACCAATGGCTTTCATGACGCCAAGTACGGATGCGTCCGATAGTTTTGGTATTCCGGTTGACGAGTATCAGGTCCCAAGATCTTTTTATTTTAACCAACTTTATAATCTCTTCCACGAGCAACTCTATTCAAGCGTCCTTAATTTGGTAAGGAGTCTACTTTCTTAATCCTGCATTATAAAGTAAGATAAATGTCTCTTTTATACAGCAATTCGTGTTGTTACTTACTACTATTATTAATAGGGAAGTTTTGTCATCACCTTGTCTGAGAAACTTAAAGACAGTATTCTTACCGATGTCGAACAAATTCAAGTGTCCACATTTTGTGGAGATTCGGCATTTCAGCTGTTTGATTTTCCACGGGCTGAAAGCTTTTACAAGCGAGCAATTCAGATGTACAAATCTTTATCCAAATTCTCTCCTCAGTTTAAAGATCAATTGTCGTCGGATTTTCACAATGGTAATCCTTTATTCAAATCAGTTTATTCTTATAGTGATAAACGTGTCTCTTTATTTTATTTTATTTAAATAGCCTTTTTAAGTTTCCCAAATTCAGAAACAACCTATTTCTATTTTTCAGATGTAAAATACAAAGTCTACATGTGCCAAATGCAATGCAAGAAACCAATGGAAGCGTTGAGCACACTGCAGAGCATTCCGGCGAAACAGCGAACTGTCAGAATTAACATGGCACTTGGAAGACTTTACCTTCAGAGCGGAATGGAACGTGCAGCTATAACATCTTTTAAAGAAGTCCTAAAAGTAATATACTCGTAATTTAATATTTTATTGATTTGCATTTTCACATAAGATTCATTTGTAATGTAGGAATGTCCTTTGGCCATGGACGCTGCTGAAGCACTAATGTCGCTTGGGCTAAAAGAGACTGACATTCAAAGCATAGTTCAAAATAAAACTCAAGAGATGGTTTATGGAGACTGGTAATTCTAATTTTATGACCAACGTCTTTAAAATTACATTAGAATAAATCTGCTTCAGTGTTTTCTTAAGTATAAGAATAAAAATTTCAAAGTGTTGTAGTTATATAATAATGGGTCGTCTTTTCCAGGTTTAACTCATGGTTAAAAGCGTCTGCTGCATTCCATTGTAGAGACTATGTTCAAGCTCTAAATGTGTACAGTCACTTACAGGAGAAAACTGCTCTACAAAACAATCATACACTTTTGGTCGCAATCGGAACTACCTACGCAATGACTGGAGATTACCAATCTGGAATTAGCCCTCTGCGAGTGGTAAAAAAATCAACATACGTAGCATAACTGAGTACATTTTCCTTAGTTTTTCAATGGAATTATACAAATTTGCAAATTAAATAGGCGCATATGAACGACTGCTGCAATTTCAACGGCATGGAATTGCTCGGATTTTTGCTATGGGCTGAGAAGAGAACCTCCGAATTAGAAAAGTTGGCTTATAAACTGTTGGATTACAATTATACCGATACGAAATCAGAACCATATCTTGCTATGGCTTATTATTGTCAACTGACCAATAGAAATCCTAAAGCTCTGCACTTTGCTGAAAAGGTACTTGACAGATAATACTTTATTCATTTATTTATTCGTTGCAAAAATGAAACTTAAAGTTCAATTATTTTTTCAGGCAAACTTAATTCAAGGTATTAAAAGTCCGGAGGCATTAATTTGCAAAGGAAACATTTATTTGGATATGAAAAATAGTCAAGACGCTCTACCGTGCTTCCGGGAAGCGTCTACACTTTTCCCCAACCGTTTTGAACCTCAGAAGGGAATATTTGATTGCTATATGGCTATGCATCGATACCGTGATGCCATGACCATTGCCACAGCAGGTCTCAAGAAGCTGGGCCAATCTGCTAGGGTGTTAACGGTACTGACTTTAAACTACTGTACCATGAAATAGTGCTCATAAATATAATTTATGCTGTGCACGATTTTTCGATTAGCTCGAAAGGCTTGAAAACTAAAAATATATATAGTAAAGGAAAACAAGACTATTTTACTTTGAGTAAACCTGTCCGATGATGTAAAGAAAGAAATGGCGTAATTATAAAATAGTGTAGGTAATTTTATGGAAATAATATTTTATGTGATTTTCCATGCGTTGTAGATGTGTGCCCAACCGTTGACTAAGGATGCCGTGACAATGCCAAAGGCAAAGGCATATTTAGATAAAGCTCTTAATCTCGACGGGGGATTTTTACCTGCTGTTTTCATGTTAGTTGACATATTAGAAGAGGTAATCGGTTATTTCAAATAATTTCACTTCACACCCTAATTTCTAAATTGTGGTTGAGAATGTACACAAATCATTGTATCGCTAACCAATCATTCTCATTAAATTTTAATTCTCACTCATAGGAAGGACAGCTGACTGGAGCCTTAAATCTTTTATTAAAACAAATTGAAAGTAGACTTAATCCCCCATCTGTTCACAACAGACTTGCAGACTTACTTATAAAAGTTGGAAACGATGACAAAGCTGCAGATCACTTTGCTATAGCACTAAAGTGAGTAATACTTAATTAGGTACTTAATTACGTTGCATGGTTTAATTTTAAAGTGACATGTTTTAAAATAAGGCGCTACTGTTTTCAAGTGAATTTATTAATTATTTAAATTAGCAAGCAATAAATTATGATTGTCATTAGCTAACGTTAATTCGATAAAATAGAATTAAAATAGAATTTTCAGCCAGTATATTTTTGATTCTCTATACGTAATGCAATTTTTTCAACAATAATGTGAACATTTATTACTGTTTGATAATTCTTTTCCAGAAAATGATAATTTTCAACATTTTGCATGAAATTATAAAATTAGGAAATAGCATTGCATTCTCAGAATTTTGGTTATTTCAGCTTAAAAATTAAGGTTATAAATTAGAAGACACTGTTTCAATGCGCAGCTGTCAAAAATATTTTTATCATTCGATTAAAAACTATGATTTGACAAAATGTTACTTTCGTTATGTAAAAATAATTTTATCCTGCCTAAAAACTATTATAATTTAAAGTGGGTATAATTTTTAGGCTGGATCCAAATAATCGTGCAGCGAGAGAAGGACTGATGAAACTAGATCCAAGTACCAGACCAGCTCATGACTCAAGCTACATGGTGGAAGAAATAGGTATTGATGATGACGAAGATGAAGATCCTGAGGAGGTATGGGTACGGGATTTTGATTCTCCAAAATAATTTAATAATTATGTATATGAGTTTAGTTGGAACGTTGAGAAATCCGGAGACATGTGACGATTGATTGCAATGAGCATATTGAAAGGTCTTAAATTTCCATGCAGTACGCTGCAAAACTAAAACCGATCAGGTTATGGTGTCATTTATGAAGCTTATTCAGTAGTGCTTGGTAGTGTTTATTGTGATGAACTATGCTATTCACTGAAATGTCCTGTTTTTTTATTTAAATCTCAATGAAATCTAATTTTTCCCGTACTTTTTTGGTACTAAATATACTATGATTTTAGTATATGCACGTTAACTGATTTAATTAACTGACTGAATTTACATGAGATTAGTTGACCATGGAAACACGAAAAGTGTTTCTTTCATCTCAGAAATTTTCCTTTGGTCTGTTTAATGAGTCAAATGGGTAATGAAATTCTTCCCTTTAGTCTTTGGTCATTATTCGTGAGCAATGATTTCGGCTCCATCCTCTCTAATTATTAGTGTTTTCTGGAAAATAATGCAGTAATAAATATGAAATTATTTTTATAATCGTAATATCACTAGAATTTTTAACTTTATAATTTAAATTGTGCCAATTTTTTGTGTTTACTGATTCATTTTTAAAATACCTGACCCTTGTCACGTAAGTCATTTCCAAGTAAACATAATTAATTTTCTGCTAATCAAATATTATTTTCATCGGGAGAAATTTCTTCTTGTGTTTGTGTATCGCTTTGTATTTATGCTTATTTTGTAAATCTCAATTTTTATTAAATCTAAATACTCACTATGAACTAAGTTGGCAAGTATACACCATTGGCAATTACAGCTGTTGCCACTGAAAACCTATATACATAAATATCGGGATGTGGTTAAACGTAACATAAGCAGATCGTATAGCTATCCAGCCAGATCAGAGATCAAAAGGTTTTTATTAACTGTCTAAGATAGTTTGACATGGACAGAAATATGTTAAAGTTTCAAGATCCTGAAATACACCTTTGAACTACTAATTAAATTAATTCTGCACGTTTATTAGCAATCGTACAAAAATACATAGGACATTGAAGGATAATCATTTATGAGTGCTAAGTACCTATTTGCAACTGGTAGCTACGCAGCTATTACTACTAATGGCATTTGTCAAAATAAAATAATTTAAAGTTTTTTCTCACTACCCCTTAGTGATCTCAGCAGACCTGTAAAAAATTATGTCTTTTCATTCATGATAAAACTTCCACCTGTATAAATTGTAGAATAATTTAGTTTTCGTTTTATTGAACTATTCGTAACTCGTGTTGATAGTAGGGAAAATCACGCATCACAAGTTAACAGACTTTTGCCCGTAGTCCAAGATATTTTAACTCCATGTCTACTATCTATTTTCCCTTTAATCGTTAATGCATTTAACTATCATTAATTCTTTTTCTGGTTTACGAAAACATTTGTATTTGTCAGCTATTTTGACAATGATACTTAATTGCGTTCGTAGAGTAGCACAGCTGTAAATTAAAGCCGTATTAAGAATATTGATATTTAGTTGCTTATTACCTTGAAATCTGCATTTTTAGTGTTTTGCTTTTGCATTAACTTTATATATGTATGATGTGGTCAATTCGTGATCAATTCGTCATTATTCTAAAGCTACATAATATGAAGAAACAAGCATTGAATTAATAAAAATTTAAAAATCGCAAATCTCAAATAGGTAATGTTAGACCAAACGCATCTATGCGTCTTTTTGTTTCAACAGTTAACCATTCATAACTTTTTAATAGATTAACCCAGGATTTTGAGATTTAAAAAAATGTAATGTTTTTTGAATACTTGTTTCTTCCGAGCTGCTTAATGTACATCTTGTCACTTCCCGAAGGGCTTTTCTGAAAAATATTTTTTTGATGTTTACTATCAGCACAAACGAAGGGGGGTCTCTCCTGTCCTTTAAGACATCCGTCGGCCGTATTTCATCCTCGTGAATCACCGGCTAACTTCCAGAAAATAATATTTAAAAAAAGTCATTTATAGAACTTAGCTTATGTCTAAAATGATGATTGTAATTTTTTTGGTTTCAACGGTTTTTGATGACGGAAGTTGATTTCCAGATATTTAAATTTAAGCTGGCTTTACGCCCTACCTCCAGTAAATATTTTTGGGGTTGAACCATTTTCTTCGCAACATATGATAAACTTCTCTCAGTCTCTACCTACTTAAATACTTGCTGTACTTTTAACGTGCTTACGTATATTTAATTAATTTGATAATTGTGAATAATACAGTTGTTAATCATATCCTCATATTTAAATATGAAGCACACAATTCGAATATGCTTTGTGAAAGGACAGTAATCACCAGATTTTAGGAAATTACTTACCAGCTGACTTACGAAATGTATTTATATGTTCGAAAATTTTGTAAATATTCCTTAGTCAGTGACTACAGTAAGGGTTACTGACCGTCAAGTAATTTCAGACAGTTTTAATAATGAAATGAATTTGTTCCTCTGCTTTGAAATAAAACCCAGTCGACAGTCTTATAAATTGCTGCCAAGTCCTTTTTAGCAAACGATGAAGTTAATTTGATGTACCATGATTGATTTGGTAATAATGTTAAAAAGTATATTTTATGCTGTATAATTTGCTTTCGCAGGCAACTAAAAGGATTTCGTATCTCATTCTACATACCTTGTGTCATATTTTTAAATGGATAACAATGTCAATTGTATTTTTGACTTGTATTGATAATTTAATCAAGAAGTTTTTCGTGTTCACTATAAACCTAAATGCGCATTATTTGTGCATAGTCCTGCTGATTATTAAGATAGCTGATACTTGACATGCCGAATTATTGGGCATAATGGTAAAATTTATGAATGTTAAACTGGTAATATAGCACAAAGGACGTGTGCAGCTGCGATTTAGAAGATTGTACTTACTTTGACTGACCACATTGTGGTATATTTGATAGGATACGTTTTCAAAAGTTGGAAATAATATGAGGAAATGAGGAATTTCAAATGATGATGTTAGTAATAAATATCAAGGACAGGTATTTATACAATACCAAAGTTTAGGTGTATTACTTGGAGATTTGGATTTTATAAATACGTACGTTATTTATAACGCACCTGACGTAGCCAGGCAAATGTTGTACCAAGTAATTTACCTAATAAGTGCTATCTTAAAATTTCTAGATTAGCAGGAGGCACGTTAATATTAAGTAGATTTAAATGTATTATGTTCATATTACCATTTTGTCATTATACATACGTAATATGGATTAATCAAAAGAAATAAACTTTTATACACTCTACCGGACTTTTGTTATTAATTTTAGGATGGTCAGAATGGCAATACATTAGAAGAGTCAATTCCTCTCTGGCCTTCTTCGGACTTCAGTCTTCAAAATGCAAATTGATTGATCATTAGAACAATTAGATCAATCATATTGATCTTGATTATGATCTGACTGATCATTAGACGCAAGAAATTTTTCTCTTTGGATAAAACGAGTAGAGATAAGGCTAATCAAAGAAACTGAGTAGATCATATATTGTTTCAGCTACTTTTTAAACATTTTCACGCAATTTTTGTAAGATACCAATAAATTAAGTATTTTTTACCAATTTAATTATGATTTGTTTAATTTTGCATGCAATGATAAATGATGATAAAAATGAAGGGATTTAAAATAAAAACGTCTGCCTGGGCTTAAAAAATCAGGAATTTCATTACACAGATACACTATGATATTTTTTGTTTGCACACTATTGTTTTTAAACTTTTATTCAGGATTGTTAACTGCACCCTATAAATCACAATTTCTCGTATAATATCAAAGAACCCACCTACGCATTATTTTAGTGACATTTACTGTTAATCGACAAGGTTTTTAAACACAGTTAGTAAAATTAGTGAGGTGTATTTGAAACATCTATAGCAGCTAGATAAAAATTATAAATAAATACGAGAGCCCAAATAAGGATAACATGGTAACTTTAAATTAACAATCTGACAACGTATGTTTGTGTCTTATATTATATTTCAATATTTCAATCGCGAGGCACAATAATAACAATGTGATACAAAACTAATGACAATTACACGTTTTCAGATTATTAAAAATGGTCAAACAATCAAACTGTTCAGGTTCCGAGCTTTCAATCTTATATTGACTATACTATATACAGATTTAGTGATTCACCTGGTAAAGACCAGTTAAGTATTTTATGTAAGACTTCAAAATTTTGAAATAAGTCTTTCTTGGTTCACTGCTTTGTCTTGAGGGAGCCATTGCACGAAAAGTTGCAAAAATATAATTTCATTTATATCAAGAACTAAGAGGTATAACAAATTCGAAGTTTTATTATGAAAGTATTTCAATGAAGAGTTTGCTAGGTTTTCAATTCTCCAAACGGGGTTGTAAAAACTAAGGTATCCTAGTATCCAGAATACTTTGGGACTTTTTACATTGGACCATATTAAAGGCGGTTTCGCTGCATACAACCACGCGTGACCTCAAAAAGTCGGAAATAAGGCGCAAAAGGCCGAAAAAAAACGCAAATTTAAGGCGCAAAAAGCCAAAATTAAGGCGCAAAAGGCGAAAACTCTTCTATCCCGCCCCCAATTAAGGCGCTAATCCTCGATCCGCCATCTTGGATACTAAGGCGCTCCGAACTTTTTACAACCCCGTCTCCAACTTTTAGGCATCCATTCCGTTACTTTGGCTTCGTCTTTTCTCGGAATGCGTTCAAGCCGCTCTTTTGCATCCATCTGTTTCAGTCTCTCGTACATTTGGGGTTCGAACTCTTGTAGCCTTTTTATTTCACCCCAATCTACCACACTTACAGAATCATTTATAAAAGTGATGGGAGGTATATTTTTCCCCGCCAAAGACTCCAATTCGTGTTGTTTAGCGGATATAGCAAGTTTTTTAAAGACATCGGGACAAAGGAGAAGAGGTGACCAAATATATTTAAGAGCAAGCCATAACTTATTACACACTCCACTCCCTAACCAGTCCACTTGTGTGCGACGTATGGGTTTTGGAGGTTTAATTCCCAGAGCAGCCATTTTATCATAGACACCTTGCAGCTTGCAGAAACCGCCGATTTTGAGAATAACGAGGACCACAGTAACACAGTTTATGTTTGTGGTTTCTCCATTTTTACTGTAAAAAATTCGACAATATTAGTTAGTAAACTGGGAAAAATGAAGACCATGAATTTCCGATTCAAGTAATTCTTCGTGATAACCATATGATAACGTTTTTTTTAAAAATTATACATAGTGAAATGGTCAAATACCAAGCTAATAATAATAGGGCAGCAATTGTCAACAGTCGGATTTACATGAAATAAAAACTGATTTTTGGGGTGGGACCGGCAAATGTTTTTTGGACAGGCTTCATGAAAAAAAGTCATTATGCTATCAGCTATAAAATTCCGTTTTCTTTCTTAATTAGCACTCAAAATCAAAAATTGGTTTTATTTAAGTCAATTAATGTTACCGATAACTATCAAATCATAATAAGGAAGTTTTGGGCTCATTTAGTCAAAGCTAGGTTAGCAAAATGAGCCGTCTAAACGTGGCGTGGCCACGAGGTGTTTGTCGTTAATGGGTATAAATATGAATCCTCACTGAAAGCTCAAATTTCCCCTCCTTATTAAACAACCCATCACCATAGTTACACACTCCTTGGAAAAACTGTATATTTTAAATGTTATTACTTGCTCTGATAAATATTATCAATGCTACTGTCAATTTATTTGAAAATGGAAGGGGAAAATGGAATGGTTTCTAGACAAGCGAATATTTTATTGAGTGTCCATGTCGATACGGTCTGGTTTCGATGGTGGAGAAATTGAGCCTCCGAATTTACTGGTAGTTGTATCTGAATCCGGTACATACTAGGGGCTATAAAACACACTAGGGGCTAAATTTCACAATTTGAAATTTAAAATAAAAGTCGAATTTTTAATGGAACAGGGTTCAACTCAAGGAGTGTGTGTGTAACTGTGGTGATGGGTTATGTTGACTTAGGCATGGGGCAGTGGGACCGTGTTCAAGTGTAACCTTTTTTTACGTCCCAATAGAGTTCTCGAGGCCCGACATGTAAAACAGAGAACCCCTCCTTACTAAACAACCGGTTACCATATAGGATACTCCTTGAGTTTTTTCCAATTTCTACTTTTAACACGGAATCGAACGTGCATACATTATTGCTCGTACTGAATGCACTGTACATTATTTATAGGTTACTTAATAGTAGCTGACTGTCTTTCATGTTACATGAAAGACAGTCTTTTTTTGCCGGTCCAAAATACAATTTGCCAGTCCCACCCCAAAAATCAGCCTGCCAAACATATTACCCCATAATAATATAGTTTCATATAGATATTATGGAGAAGTATCCATTAAAAAAGAGTGTTTTTCACGGCTTACCATTTTTCCAGCGATAGGCTGGGTACAAACATTGTCCACTTTTGTGCAGTTTTTTTAAAATCCACAAAGCTGTTTACCATTTCATCAACGTCTAAATGATAAAGAACGATGGTCTTGTCTGGTTCCTGCCCTTCCCCCTCATATTTGTTACCTAGAAATGTTAAGTAGGACCACATGTCAATCCGAAATAAAATTTAGGTGATTGACACATTGATAGGTTGGCCTGACTAAATGTGAAAAAAAGTGAGCAATTAAACTAAATGTAACATTTCTTACTAGAAAAATCTGTTTAGGCTTTCATGTAAATATTATAACTCTTTCTCCCTATCATAGTCATAAACGTCTATACAATTAAATACTAATACGTTCTCATAATAGATTACATCATCGACAGACCTACCTAGTCCTGCATAATAATTTAGTTCATGTCAGGTTCACCTAATTTTGCGTAAACTATATACATCATATAATTTGGCTACTACCTACAAATATATTAAGCAATTTACTTGGACAACTAATATAATTCGAGAGAATATAAAATCATACAGGAAGATAAAAATGTATAACAGTAAACACAGATTAATATGGTGGTGTAGGTAGCTTACCATTGTCAATGTAGTGGCGACTCAACTCGTCTTTATACGATGGAACATAATGAACTGGGTAAGCCTTGAAACAGCCGACGTGATCGTAGTCGGTGTCAGGTTCAGCGCTGATGTATGTGCCCGCATCAAAAGTGCCACGGCAAAACTCACCGTCACTATTTTTCCTTATAAGTTCAAGTGATACGTGACCTTCACTTTTGTGTGGCCATATATTTAGATCTGGACACTTCTTTTTATTAGTACATGATAACCAGATTCGAACGATTGCTGCCGGAGTAGTGAATTTCAGAGGTATTCTGTCGTTCTTGAAAACTATTTGTGAGACTAAATCTTCTGTCATTGCTCTGGTTTCTTCCTATTTATATACATGGCGTTAGTATAGGTATCATAATTGTCATAAGTATATAAATAATCAGAAAAAGGCTAAAAGGAATCCGAATTGTTCAAAAAGGAATCAGCAAAATACTGGTGATATAAATAGAGTCACATACTGCTTGTGGTCATAAAAATCGCTTGAAATTATTTCTTTGTGAAATTAATCATTAAATTAACACAGGGTGCCTTTCAAGGAACGAATGGCAGGTACTTATGGTAGTATTTATCATTAGCACCAATAATACGGTTTGATCGAAAATTCCATGTAATAATATTCCCATTTCCACCTGCAGTAGTATTTTAGCTAAAAAACCGTTCTAAATTATTTAATTGATCGCCCAGAGAGTGAGAGTACTACTACATGAGGACAGCTCAGAATGGGAGTATTTAAATAGCTTTTAAAACAATTTTAGGCGTAGACAGTAAAGTGACAATATTTTATGCGTGGATGATATTCACTAGGTACTAAGTCGGCGGTTTCATTTAGGATTTCAAAGCCATTTTAATTTAATAATGTTTAGGTTATACGTATCTAGTTATTAGATTGCATGATAAAATACAAATAGATTAAATAAACGCAAACGGTCGGAATAAATAAATTCCAGGAGGAGATACGATTTGAAAAAATAAGATAAGAGGAATTATTATAATCGGAAAGGTTTCCACGCACGACATCCGTACGCGCTAATCTTAATGAGACTATAACACAGTGAATGGAAAAATGTGAAACAGAACAAAATTTTACCTTTACGTTCTTAAATTTCGATTTCTACTAAACAATAACGACAAGATAATTCAGAAACCTTTAAAATTTTGTATTCGCTAACAAAAACTTTTTTTGTGAATAAATTTTTCACAGATCAATAGCGATGCAATTCATGCACAAAGTTAATTACAATTGCATGTGCTATTACTGAGAGAAGCGTAGTTTTTATACTAGAAAACTGAGAGCAAAGAGATGACGCACAAATACCAGATATATATACATTAACGTAAATGTTGGGAATGCGTATGAATGAATGAGTCGCTACAAAGGACATCCGTTAAAATACTGCAAAGCAAAGCAGGAAAATTTTTCTCTAAAAAGTCTGTACTATGATGAATAATAATTATAGTTATGTATAAATAGAGAATTTATGTACGCAGACATACCTACTTAGTTCAGAGATATGTCTGTAGACATGTCATCATATATTTCTTTAAAATGCCACATTTGCGATTACGAGTTTTAGCTTTGCATTCTTAATATCGTAAGCGTAATTAAATGACATCATACTACTTTTTTCCGGATTATCTAGTACAGATATATGATAATATAATTCCAGTAGGTAGGTAGGTATATTAAATGATATTATATTTTATGATAGTGCCGCACATTTATTGGTTTCCTGAAAGTCTCTTCCTTAGCAGTTGGAGCAACGTACTAACTACATCACATCTAGTAATTCTAAGCATCATAATAATATATTATAGCGCTGACTGCTGATGATGATGAAAGGTCATGAAATAATAATAATAAGATATAGGTAATAATAGTGCAGTATTTACCATTACTGAATAAGTTATCAGAGTTATCTATATACATTAGCGACATATTCACTCTTCAAATTGCGTATCACCTGTTGGTGTCATACATCTCTACAATGCATAGGTGCAGAAAACTTGACCGTCATGGTGTAATCTTGTCTGCTTCTTCACTGACAAGTCGTGGTGTAGGTACTTGAAAAGTTCCTAGATCCCTGATCCCAGTCCGAATGAGTACCAGTGACTGAAATGGTTATCCATTTGGACACTTTCTATGAATGTTGATGCAGCAACGAAACACCAAAAATGTAATAATTTTTGCTTTTTGAACGTAAACCAATCTATAGTTTAGATGAATTTTTATGCATCATTGCGTCATTCTGCTTCCTTAAAAATGTGTTTCTCGCAGCACACGGGTCGGTTTTATGGGCAATTGATTTATGTCAGGGTGGTAAAAATAATTAGTTACTCTTACTCGAGGGTTATTAAATATCCTAAGAATTTACTCTAGTACAATCCCGATTAAAAAATTTGTAAGAAAAACACACATACCCCACCAGACAAGGGCGTATTGAACGATTATGTGCTATTTTTAGGCCATTCTTGACTCATATTTGACAAAAAATACCTAAATTTTTTGCGCGATTATGTGTGTTATGTATATCTATATATTGTATAAAATCTCAGCTCCCTCCGAAACTCGGTTCTGTGTGCAAAATAAAACACGTCCCTCCTGAGGGGCTAAAAATTAACTAGGTTGGTTTTAAAATGTGACAAGTCAGTCCTTTTCCCAAAAAGTGCCCACTGGCTTCAATTTTTTTGTGAAGTGGGAGAAATACATTTGTTTTTGGGTAGGTATTTAATTCTCAGTTATATGAAAACAATTCCCAACGACTTTTATATGAGACATCGGGAATCGGGATCGATTGGCTTTGTTTTCGGAGATACTTCAAAATCGCCCTAACCAGCCCAACAAGGAAAAGGCATAATATTCATCTTCTGCGTAACCCTTGTACCTAGCCCGCCATTCAACAAAAGACTGTTACAACGGGCTGGGTACTTGGACACAAATACTACGTCAGTAATGCATCGTCAAAATGCCCTTACATTAATTACTGATATAACATACAAATACAGATAGTTCACAAATACTATTTCTCCATCCACGTCAGGCACGTATTTAGGGGGAATGCACTGGTGCACGTGCAACCCCTAAATCTGGGGAAAAGAGGGAGTTTTGACCCATAATCAGTAAAAAAAATACAGAAAATTTTTAGCGCTATTTTTCATCTTTTGTGACTTACAATCGTAAGAATTTTCGCGCTTCGCGCGAATTTATTCTAAGTACAAGTCAAATGAACGTGGTGCACCCCCTTGATCAAATTCCTGGATACGTGCCTGATCCACGTTATATTTATTCAAAAATACTAAGGTTAAATCAAGGAACAAAAAATTCAAGTGCTTTCTGCTGTTTGCAGTATTCAGTTTATTGCCAATATAGTGTCTTTTACTAATATAGTTATAGATAAAAAAGCTTTTTTCCAATTATTATTAGCCTGTAAATATATTAATATCGATATAGCAGAAAACCCATCAGGCGTGGACGGATCTGTGCACACTATCGAATCAACCGTTAATATCAGAAATGAACTGCTTTAATGTGTCCGGATTCTAATCGGAAATAAATAAATAATTTTTTTGCCCTTTGGTTCTCAGATTTCCAGAGATAGCGAAGAAAAGCGAAAATTGTCTCTGGTATGAAACCTTCTAAATTGGTGTTAACGGATAAGTCAGTTTACAATTCTGACCTCACCAAGAATATACCCTTAAAAATGGGATACTTTTACATAATACGTATGTGCAATTTTCTTCAAATTCTTCACACTCCAAAGAACTTGTTAAGTTTGACTCTAGAGCTGGGCTACTATTGCGGCTTGTGGTTTTTGGTCAGCGAATGACTGTCAACTGTGCGTACATGGAAATGAATGAGGCAGTCCAGAATATTTCCGATTGTCTAAGGAATAATATTGACCACTTAAACCTTGTTACTTCTTGAAAAGGTAATACTTTGTTGTAAATCGCAAGTATTTTATTTAAACGTTGTTTAAGTGTTTGAAAATAGTTACCTATTTACATATATTTACTTGTCTTAACATAGGACTTGAGTATTATAAATACTTGGCATGTAAAAACAGATATTTACAGATCATAACTATTAACCCGCCACAATAATGTACCTTTATCATTTATAGCCTTTGCTTGCATTATTATGGTCCTGAACAATTTACAAGGGGACAAAAGAGAATATGATTAACAAAGGATGTTTAATTGAGTCAGATAAATTCGTTGTTTTCGTTATTTACGACAAGGAAGTATATAGGGCGCATCCCCATAAATCCGGGAAAAGAGGGAAATAATTCCCAAAAGGCTAAAAATATTGGTATTAATTCTGACCAAATAAATAGCTGAAACAGCAATGAGATATATTATTGGTGTGCTCCCCCCCTTCATCAAATTCCTGGCTACGTGCCTGATTTACGGTGTATACTTCCTCAATTCGTGGCATTGACAGACATTTTGGACACTTGTGCTTGTTCAGACTGACGTTATTTCCTAGTTACAATTTACAATATTTAGAAAGTAGAGAAAATTCGTTTAAAGTAGCCGGCAGTAGGAATAGGTTTATAAGCACGACATGCAAGGGCTACGTAGTACTAAAAAATTATTTGCCTTATATTTAAGGCTGGCTAGCCTGTCTGGAATGAGATTTTCGGAAATAATCCTTGGCCGTGTGGGTTGTAAACACGCACTTTTCGAACCTTGGCTTTCCCGCTCTGAGATTGCCCTGTAAAAGAGTAGGGAAAAAAA
>JABASI010001331.1:0-25948 GCA_019776505.1 Tomocerus nigrus
TTTTTTTTCATGTATGAATTTTTTTAATGTCGAAACTGTAGTTTGCATTCTCAGATATTTTTTTAACAACGTCCTTGTTATTTGAAAAGTTTTTCTATTTCCTGTTATAAGGGATATTAAGACAGTAGAAATTTAGACTACTTCTGTAACTGTAACGTACAGATATATGATATACTTTTTTATACGGTCCATAGGTAGATTGAACATTTGATAAGTAAAGATGAAACTCATCTTCTTTTTATTTTAGCCGTATAGTATCATGTAAGTTATATTTTTAGGAATACATATTTCCCAGAATTATACACCCATCGCTTTTTATGCAGATTTGGTTTCTGCATTGAAACAAAATTGATAAAGGTATCTTGTTATTCAGAGATACTACGAAGAACATCATTACATATAGGTACCTACATATTGTAATCCGAGAACCTCGTCAATTCCACTTATTGTTTTCAGATTTGCGTTTGTGATGAGTCAGGATATAATTTGTCTTTGGATTTTGACTAGATAAGCAGGAAAATGCAGTTCGGGAAAAACTTGTACGATTATAAAGCTAGCTATCATTAATTATATAACTTTCAAGGAAACCTTTAAATAGAATGCATTGCTTCATGTGCCAAGCATCATGCTTTAATTAATTCATCTTTCCAAAAGACAAGATGGGCTCAAAAATTCTACTAACGATGTAACGATGTGGTAGTCAGTCACCTTAGTCACCTACGTAGATCCTAGTCACGCACAATTATTTGCTCCTGCAGGAAAATAAGTCACGTCAGCCGACATGGCATGACATCATCTAACAGGCAAATGGTTCATAAAATGTAGTTTAGCTATTGAGATTTGTTATCGTATGCAATATTTGATTTGCGAATTTACTGTTCTCCATGCGTCAGTGAAGTTAAGCTCTGAATTGATACTGTTGGTGTGGATTTTGTGTTCAAGCCGTAATAGAACATTAAGTATGAAACAATCCAGGATAAATTGACCAATCAATAACTAGTAATAAATTATGCGAAAAACATAACTAGCCTGTCTTTAGAATTACTTGCAGAATAAATCAATACCATTCAATTTGCTTTAAATATCCAAGGCGATGCAAGGCAAACACTTATTTCGTCAATAGCATAATAAAATAAGCATTCTCAAACACATATTTTATAGTACTGAACTAACATAGAGACAGTTGAGTATTTCCTAATAGTTTTAATAGTAGGTATCTATAGTACTAATCTATAGTGCATGCTAAAAATCTTTTACGCAACAAAAAAATAATGTGCATTATGATTTGCATAATAATTTGTATTATAATTTGCATAATCATTTGTATTATAATTTGCATAATCATTTGCATAATAATTTGCATAGGAAATATTCATGAAAATACCCCTAACGCTATTGTTAGTAGCCGTAGTAGCTAATAAAATTACCATTTACAAAACATTATTGATGACGTAATATAAACGTAAACACTACTTACGTGCGAAACCAATGAACCAAGATTTGATGATCGGTATTAGGCAGAGAAGTAATATGACGCAAAACATGAGCCAAAACCGTGTAAGAGGACTGGGCGGAAAATACGGGGTTTTGCAGAATTACAAACAAAGCCCGCACTTTGTCTTTTGCGTATAATCTGAAATGAAATGATCTGCCAATAATAATTATGTAAGTCCTATTAATTTCGGTTATCCACCATCTCACAATAGCATGTAAGCTACTCTGCTATTTGAATAGAAAGTCATTTATTGATGGCAAATAATATTGTTTTTCATATGATGAACTTACTTTTGCTTTTCATCCAACAAGGCATTTACAATTGATTTCAGCACGGTTTTTTGAATCATTGAAGGCTGTTATAGTTAGAAAAAGACAATTTTTGATTATTACAATGTTCAGAATAGTTTTGAGTGTAAGATTTCGAAAATTAATTTTCAACGTAGTTTTTGCTTTCGAATAGAAAAAGGTCAAATGCAAAAAGAATGTTAATTCTGTTGTACTACAAGCCATTTTTCTACTGCATTTAAATTGTACCGAATTACGAAGGGCGTCGTTGACAGAATATATAAACTCCATATTAAGCTCGGGCTCGTCAAAAACACTAATTGTTTCTTGAATATCACTTTCACTATCTGGCGATGTTGCAGTGGCCTGCGAAAATAAAACAATAACTAATTTTAAAAAATTGAATGGAAAATCTACTGACTCTATCTATAAATTGTCCAGAATAAAATAAAAGTACAGATATACTATAATTCAGAAAAGTAACATTTATGTAGTATTTTCTTTCTAAACATGAATCATGCAGTTCAATTAATCGTATAATTTTGATTTTGTCTCTACAGGAAGCATAATACTTAATATAACACATTCATTTTTTTGAGTTGCGTATCCACACACTTTAAAGCGTATCCACACACAACGACGGTGCTATGGACTAAATTTATAAATAACCATTTTTACGCAACAATAAATCAATATAAAATAGAGTATACCTACATATAGCTAGTATATAAATGGTTCATTTCATAGTATTAAATATGATGGTATAGTATTAGGTATAAATCTTCAAAAAAACACATACATTGAATGTCGAACAAATGTCAGCATAAGATTCGTAAGTCCTTGAATAAAACCGTAACAAATCACTGTAGTTTCCACTTTGTGCAGCCTGTCTTACAGCTTGTCTGCAAAACAAATATTTCAACATATGTACATAAACTTTTCTCAATTTACCCAAAGAAGTTTGTGCGACACTGAAGAATAATTTGGTTGACAAATGATGAGGAGGGATTGAGGTTTTGAGAGTACAGTACAATACAGTGCATGTAAATAGATAGGGAGACATTATAATCATATCATATAAGATGTTCATTGTGCACGGTTGTATAGCAAATAATATTAGTATTGCAAAATGTGGTGCAAAAGAGGGATTCCCGTTAGATTGGTAAAGAGAATGAAAAGAGTGGGTGGCTATATATAGGAAAGCCTAAAGTTAAAACCGAAAGTTGAGTGATAGAAGTTCATTTGTCATCGTGCTCGTGATTGCTTACAGAAAATCTTCTCGATTGGTCTCCTTGTCAGGATATCGGGGTATGAAAGATTCTTCATCAAGTCCTGTTCCCAGAACCAGCATTCCATTTTCTTCGCCCATATTTGCCTCAAAGCGATTCTCTTGCTCCTTGTTCATTCAAAAAAGCATTGGGCTTTATTATACAAATAGTACATAGCTTTGAAGGAACAATGCAATTCCTTCCCACTTTCTCCACTCTACCTATGAGTACTCCTTTCAACTTAACATCAATCAACATTAAAGAGCACAACATGAAGTTCTAAGTTCTAACCATGATCATAAGCGACAAGAACTTCCCTGCCCTACTCAGCACTCTCCTTAAATTCATGCACATTCACATAGGAGAGAATGAATAGGGAAAAAGCAAATGAAACCAAAAAGATTATAAGCAGTCACGTTCCGCTCTCTTCTGTCTTCTAAACTAACATGCCGACAAAGCTGACATTTACTTCATTTCCTCAATTTTAGTGCATGAGGAAACCACTTATTGCGAGATGTTAGTGGAGTAAGAGTAATGCAATATTTTTTGAGCTGAGCTGCATGCAGCTTTAGATGTGTTTCATTTTATTTCATCCGATCCGCTCGCAGTCTAAGTCATTTAGACGTTTTTATCACACGCAGCAATGTAGTCAAAAGACAGAAAATACCTCAATGCCTTAAAACACTACATCTTTCCCCATCTATACTTTTCCTCTGTCTAAAAAGTATTGTATTATATCTATAAGTCATTTTAGTATATCAGAAGATGCAATCTTACACTTTGTCTGTTTATAATTTCACACTTCAAATTACTCAAATAATGCACTATCGTTTTTAATATTTGCACGGCTTAGAAATCTACATAATAATGCATTGCTCTGGAAAATAGCTATTTCATGCCTTAAATGTAATTTGGCATTAGTAGCCTTAGTGAAAATTCTGAAGTGATAATTAATATTTGGCTAGTGAAAAGTAGGTAAGGAAGAAAGCAATACAATGGAATGCCGTATTGAATTGCCATTTGGCTTTTTATCAAGCTCCTTGGAAGAGTAGGAGGAAGGAGGGATAGCTCAGCTCCAACATTTGTAGACGGCAGATCAGCATTTAACAGAACCTTAAGAAATCAATTATGCAAAACTCGAAGCAACTGTTGAAAAGAAGGAATTCATTTCCATACTTTTCACTCGGTAGAGACTTCCGACAAAACTTTAAGACTTTAGTGAATTAAGCTAAGGCTAAGTTTTGATGAGAAGTGTATATTCAACGGACTCTCTCAATTCAACCCTCTCACCATGAAATCCTTCCATAGCTTCTAGCTTCAGTTCAAACAACGCTATTAATTGTAAGCAGACATTAGCACAGTTTCCTCCCACTGCATTTTCTGTCCTCACAAAGTCAACGTTCTCCAAGTTTTCCCTTTGCTTACTTATACTTAAAATTAGATAGCTCCGTCTCCTTATAAATACTAACCTGTCCTTTCAACTATGGCACTCTTCCAGTCCCATTTTCACAGTAGCTATAAAGTTCACCAATATTCCCACAAAAAGTTTCCACTCAATCGACCAAAAATTAGTCCTTAATTATAGTTACATTAATAAAATTTAAAACCATGACTAAAATTTGTCAATATTATCATCTCAACTTTGCACTATAGGAAAAGGCATGACTTTTGACTGTAATTTTATGTATGCGTGCTATTTACTCATTTATAGGTAGATCCCATTAAAACCAATCGAGAGTTTTAATTAATATACGATGGAGCATTTTACTAGGTACAATATGTAATTGGTTTGATTGAATGCTCTTTTATGATATTTGATGACGATTTGTCTAATTGTCAGTATGTAATTATTAATTTGTGATGCCATCTAAATTGGCAAAATATGAACATTTTAAAATTTGTAACTCACCAAGACTATACAGCAAGTCGAAAATGTTGAAAGGGTGAAAGCAGAGAAAGGAACTCGTATAGTTACTTGTCCCAAGACCAAAAGCAACAACAGACTAGTTGTATTATTGAATGATAAAATAAGGAACTGACTTTAACCTCGGATGTTCTTTAATAGCCTTCATCATTATTCTGACAAGAGTTAAACGCAATGCTAAACCGTATCAGAAATAAATTCCACTGGGTGGACAGGATATAAAACAGAATTGTGTAAGTCTATCGCAATATTTTTGTAAAAGAGACATTTCGAGGAGAATGCAAATAGCACTGGCCTCTTAGTATACGCTACGTGTTGAATTGAAAAGTGAACTGCTCGCATACTTACATAGAAAATGAACATAATGACCTTCATTTCTATTTTCAAGTATTGGGAAAACAATTTATTTGGAAAAAACACTGTAGGTACTTAATTGCAATCGAGAAAAAGGATTTGACAGAATTATTTAAATGAAACATTTCAAGTAGACATGGAGTGGTGTAAGTAAATATTAATGATATTGAATCATCGATTTTTCCTATATCCGTTCCTAGACGAGAAACTAGTATAACTTAAAGAAAAAGTACTCAAGTGTGGTAGCTACGAAAGCAGGGACGATCAATGTTAAGTTTTAGTTACATTATACATGGCTATATCCACAAGTGATGATTACACCACACGCAATCGATAAACAATGCTTTACCTTAGTTATGGGGGGCAAGGAAGTGCAGGACGCTGTAGAGCCTGGCCGCAGTTTTAGGTCGTGTATATCGGGTACTCCTACACTAACACCTCCGAGACGGCCTACCATCAAACTCCCAATACTTCCGGTCCCATCCTAAAAAATACATTCTTTAATTGTTTCTATTATCTGTAGCGACGCAATTCAAATACACAATAGCAGACAACCAGCACCAAAGTGACAATTCGGAGAGGAATAAATAACGATGCTGAAGAATGCTGGATTGCTTATGTTCCTGTTCCCATTACTATCTATATCCATATGTTTCCATCAATTTCAATTATCTTGGGCTTCCTGACATTTGTCTAGTCTCTCAAACCAAGCCAAATAAATAGTAGACATTCGCATGGCTTTGAGCATTTTCCTGACTTCGTTCAAATAATATTGATTATCGATTTTAACTATATATATTAATTTTAGCACATGTGTGGCATTCCTTTTCTACTCCAAATTTACCAATTTGTAAATTTACTTAACGAATGGATGAGTGCAACTGAATACACACACATGCATTATATATGTTAGTGGGCACGTACAGGGAATTATATTTCAATGTGTAGCTGCCAAGAGCACTTCGAAGAATTTATATGAGAGAAAGTAGGGGAAAGACCATTATAATACAGCGTGACCAAAAGCCATCGTGTCATACAAGTGGAATGCCATTCGGACTTCCCTCAACCTCCTTCACTCTTCAGCCACATTTTCATAAGAGTGCACTTTCACATGATTACTAAATATATGCAACACCTTGTATCCTCCTCTTTCAGAATTATCTATCTCCTACTATCACTTCCATTCTTGGAAATCTACCGAACACAATTATGTTTAGTCACCTTCTGTGATGTCCTCCTCTCCTATTTACATCAATATTTAAATAAAGCACTTCAAAGGTGTGACTACAATGTATGTATGTCTATGCATGTTTATATTGGTGTGACTTAGTCTCTTCCTTTGGGATACAGTAGTCTGGGTCTCCCTGTCCTGTCATTCCGTCATTTACAAACTAATGGAAAGGTCTATTAAATGAATTGTGAATATCTAATTTTCTTTCATACATACAAGGCTATAATATAAAAAACGTTTACACAGAGGAGTAGCGGAAACATTCACAAATTTTTATTGCACTAAATTATTCTTTCTATTCTCGGCCAGACTAATGAAGAAACGAAAGAAAAATTCATTTTGTTCTTTAAATAATATACTACTTTTCTATTAAGTATTTTTGGCGTCGTCACTTTGTAATCAAAACAAAATTGTTGGTGATACGACTTCTAAAATTGTTTCAAGTTTTTAAACAAAATTTCTAACTTCAAATGGATTAAAAACAGGTTAACTGCGCCTATTTCGTTGCTTTACTTTTTCCATATTTCGAAGCATAAGCATACTATAATTCAGACCTATGAAATCATTAAATTAACGATTAAGCTTAATGTGTATAATGGTTCCATTACATCATGATATTATTCCTGCAAAATAATATTATTTGCTTACTTACGATAATTTACAGGTAGGTGAAAGCAAGTGAAAGCGGGGAACAGTAGCGAGTAGTTATGCCATATACCTGCTAATAAAAGCAAGGGAAACTTCCCTAATATGGGTTTTTTGTGTCGTCCCTAAAGCCAAACAAGGAAAAAAGTTATCTTTGACTGTTATAAGCTTTGAATGGTAATACTCTCGCCGATTGTTGACAATATTTAGCTCTGATGGCGACGTAGTGCGCTTTTCTTCTTCAATAAATAAATAGGTACCTTAAAATTGATTGTGCTAGCAGTTGCCTTCATTTACAAACAACGTTAATTAAAATAAAATGCTTTTGATTTCGTTCGTAAGAAAATATTTTCATATTTTCTCGGGTTGTTGGCTACGGTTCCACGTAAATATGTTGGGTCATTTGACAAAAGAAATGTTGGTGTCCTCAAATTGTATCAGCCATTTGCAATGGAAGCGGAAATTAATAGCTTGGGTCTGCTTACATCGTTACATCTACATACATTTTGTGCATGAAAAAGTTAAAATTAATCCCAAAAATTTATACAGGTTTAAATGATCAAAACAGTAATATTACTTAATTAGAATGTGCTGTTCTATAGACACATTCAGTAATGAATTTGCTTTTAAGAACACAGTAAAAGAATTTCAACATAAAAGATGAAATAACATAATAAGGGAGATATTTATTATTATACCAAAGTACACGGAAATGGGTAAATGAATGGTTTTGTAGGATTCATGTAAGTATACTTTGATTGAAGGCCCTAATGGCCACATTTTCAGTTAAATCTTCATCAGAAATCTAATGGGTTTTAGGAAATTCTCGATAAACTGACTATTTGTTCTTCATGCTCCTATTTATAGTTATTCGAAGAATTCAATCGTCGAAACCAATTACTTCAATAGATATTTATTTCAATATTTATTTGTGATGTCAGAGTTTATTGATTCTTTATGGAGAATTAAACATACAATCAAGATAAATAACTATAAACAGGGTTCAGAGCAGTAGAGACATTTGAATTATTAGTCTTTCAGAATTCTAATGCGGTTTTGCTTAGGAAATTCTCCATAAACTTGCTATTTGTTCCTCATGCTCTAGTTTTAGTATAGTTGAATACGTCAATCGTCTAATCCAATTATTATTTCAATGGGGGCAATTAATTTAATATTTATTTAATAAGTTAGAGTTCATTGATTCTTTGTGAAGAATTAAGCACAAGCACTAAGCACGTTGAGAAACAAGAAGATAAGAGCAATAGAGATTTGAATTGTATTTGTAGTTTAAATATAGGTACCAATGTAAGTTCGACTCTGTACCTACAGATAGACGCTACAGGAGAAAGTACATTCTATTGGTCTTTGACGTTTAAAATGCAGTATCTGAAATTTACCCTTTATCATTTATACATGAACGCTATTGTCTAAATATAGTAGAGTTTTGTACAATCCCTTGAAGATTTCGGGCATATGACGTTGTTTAATTTAATATTACATAAGAAAATATCAAATTCAGTTATTACGATTAAATGACGGTATACAGGCTTTACTGTATGGTTAACATGTTCAACTTTATTTTGCTACAACACATTTGACCACTGTAGCGAAGATATTGACATCGTTTGATATATGACATGCTGAAATAAATAAATGACGCAAGGAAAGGCGTCACAGTTAATATGATGTTACGAAAATAGAATAAAATTTCTCCATTAATAGCTAATAGGAAAGGAGGAGTGAAACGCAATTCATGACATTCGTCGCCAGTTTCCCTAGCTTTGTTCCCCTTACTAAACTCATGAGAAGGGAAATGGTAAAAGTGGCTACGTTGTAACGTTTTATTATTCATCACTGGCCATCACTAAATGGCATATGGACTTCTGAGAAAATATTTATTCAATTTCTCGGTCCGCAATAAAAGGATTTCACATGACTACTATATAGTACTACATGCATATGACATGCGGAATGATTTCATACATCACATCCTTTATGAGGAAACTTTGTATGTACAGGAATATAACACTATTATAAATGTCATCACATGCTTTAATATCGCCATTATATTATTAAGGCTATTTAGGCTATGTACGTATAAAGAAATACAAATAAATAACCAGATATTTTGAAATGTGCTATATAGTTTTCACGATCGAACAATTTACAAATTACGAGGCCAAAGCCAGCGATAAAAGATACATTGCGGCAAATAAATATGAACAAGCTGGGCCATTGTCCACGAACACTTGGGACAAAACTGCTTGCGAGGAATTCAACAATAAAAGTGCAGGAGGGCCAAAATAACTTCGTGCTACTCATACGTACATAAGTATAAAATAATATTTTAGTTGTCATTTCTATCTCTATTTTCGATAGTATTGTATATTGACCATTCGTCATGCTAATTACTTTTTTCTCGATTAGAAAGTATAACGTAGCAAATATTTAACATTTTCATTCATTTAATACTAATTAAGGATAAGAAAGTTCATGCGTAGTCACAATCCCTAATAACCTGTATTAGAAAATCCCAATTAATGTTAAGCACTAAAACTTTTCTATAGGCTTCAATTCTTTCAAGGTTTATATAAATAAATATAAGCCGTACGCATAAATTAGTCCCATTCGTCACATATGAAAAAGTGTTTTGGATGAACCTATAATATTATCACTCTTTGTATATTTACTAGGTATAGCACGTATAGGTACTAAATTTTAATTTGCCTAGATTGCTAGGTACTTGTATAACATGTCTACTTGTATTGTGATTGTGATTGACTAATAGATGCTGCTTTTATCTTGCTGTAGTTGCCATTCTTTTCAGAAAGCTGTTGGTAGTTAGCGTATGGCTAAATACTTACACAATATAATTCTAAACTTCTTCGTGCTAATTGTTTAATAGTTAGAAGCTGCTTCTCATCAACTCAAGCGTTCCACTCTAACTAACAATGCATGACTGACTATAATTGTGAGTTCTATTTCGATTCTTGCAACAATGACTCTATACTCAGAACTTATTACAGATTACTTTATTATTACTTTCAGAAGTAGTCTATTTACCTTGTATGAGAATGCATAATGCTGGTAGGGCACTATACTACATTGTGGATTTGTATTCACTAAACGCCATGTCATCGGAGCCTCACTTAGTCTCAACATCCTTTATAGTAAACTTTCTCCGTCAAACCATAGAAAGAAAAGTCTTGAAACTCTCATTCATCTCTTTTCAATTGTCTAAAACGACTTTCATTCGAATCCATGCCAGCAGCACAACTCCGTGAAGCCATTCATTCAGGCTTCTTTACATTTCTTAATTTTTGCAAGCGAATCCCAAGTTGACAAGTCACAACGTAAAATAAACATTCATGGATGGTGTACAATGTGTTTTCTAATAAAAATGTCTACATTTGCGCTAATATTGTAATATTTAATTGGTGTAACTACAAATGCAAAAATGAAATGACTACGATTGGCTACCGATGTCGAAGAAGACCACAGAAATCTAATTAATTGCAGTTATTAGTTGTAAAGAATAACTTTGACTTACTACGATTGGCAGTCTTAAATGTTGAAGTGGGTCTCTATTGGATCCCAATGATTGCATTCTGGACTCATTATGATTGTAAGTGGCTCCACAATAGGGACAAATAAGTCTTCTTCGACCTTCTAAACTTCTGCTGAGGGTAACGGTTACATGACAAGAAGGGCAAGTTACACTATCACTTCTAGATGTATTTGTGGCTCCACCAATTCCACTGGGGGCTCCTCTTACACTCGAGGATGCAGAATGGTCTTCCGAATGCATTGCATCCGTCATCACAAGTGCTGGTCGCTGTACACATTCCATTTCAAAATAAATTTTGGTAAATCTGATAATACTCTTAATATTTTGTGCATCTGAAAGTTAAAATGCAAACTTTCTTTTTTTGTAATAAAATAATCTCATCCATGTAAAATAGATTTTTTTCTGTTATGATAATTACATCCTGTGTGTAATTTTTTTACTGGTTGTGTGATTAGGACGAGTAATTAGGATGCTAAAAAATGCTAAAAAATTACATTTCTTACCAGGACTATTAGTCTTGGTAATGGCGGAAACAGGAGCTCCCAGTTCCATGAGGACGGGTCCATAATTTAAATAAAACTAACGATAAGGTACACTGAGACACCAAAGAATCAAAGCAGATCCTGACATTAATATTTCGAAAGAGGGTGAAGTATAATGAACAATTTGTCCTTGCACTGTCTTCTCACAACGAACGTTTTTACTGACTACAGATAATAATACTTTGTGTCTTTTATGTTGTAACTGGTTCTATTGTACTGAATACTAAATATGTGTATGAAAAGTTTCCATTGTTTGCATTGTTCTGAGAAAAAGTGTCCCGATAATATGGTTAGTCTGCAATCAGTATGTAGGTTAATATCAAGATACAGACTGGAAGTTTGCCAACTACTAAAAGGACAGCAAGTGAACACTTTTACTCACGAGTGTATTATGTGAGTTAAATTCGAGTGTCTCCTCGCTAATTCACTATATTCCATAGAAAGTTGAGCAGTGAAATTGTAGTTAGCCATGGAGCACATAGAGCCGTTTCCTCTCCTTCCCTTCCCAGCTATGTCCTTACAGGTAGAATCATATCAAGGTGTGTGTAGACGAACGTTATTACACATGTAGGTATGCTAGAATAAATATGGGCCCTCTCCTACGAAACGGCGAGGACGACAGTCGAGAACGGGCCAAATCGAGTCAACAAAGTTGTGCTAAGAAAATAGCAACTTGTATTGTTCCGTTCCGTCGGCGGCTGCTACTGCTTAGCCTTCTAAGTCAACTTCGTGTGCAAATGCCATGTTAGCATATGGAGAACGGGTTGGGACAGTTGCATGTCAGTTTCGGTGAGCCTCACCGAAATTCGTGGACAAACTCAAACGACTATTCTATTATTGACAATCATGTTTAGCTATGCATTAATCCATCACGCAATGTTGAATGTTGTTCGAGAGCCTCTTGGCTTACTTTGTTTGCTTCTATTTTCATTCCTTAGCTTTTTAGGTACCTACAAGAGAAAAATTATATAAATACGGTACTCATGCCTATTCCTTGTAGCTACTATGACGTATCTAGTTAGGGTAGTGGTACATATCCGACATCCGACACGTATGTACACGACATGCGACAGGTGCATATCCGACATCCGACAGGTACCTATAATACGACATCCGACACCCATCAGGTACAGAAATTTAGAGGTGGTAGAGGTTAGAATTATCGGACCCGCAAAAATTCAACAAAACTAAAATATAGTAAACCTGTCAAAATGCAAGCAATTTCACCGAAATCTAAGTAAACACACAGAAATCCAAGCTAATGCAACACAATCTAATTAAATGCGCCAAGAATACGCACTAAAATTCAAGCAAATCACCCAAAATTTAGTCAAAGGCCTCCAAATCGAAGAAAATTTGTTAGCATTCAATTAAAATAATTGCAAATGCCTCCAAATCAAAGCAAATTCTTCACAGTCCAGGTAAGGAATGCAAATGCAGTTGAACGCCTCCAAATTCAAACAAATGCAAATGTGAGCAAATCCACTAGGTTAGATGTGAACAAATATAAATAAATGTGAGCAAATCCAATTAGGTCTGAGCAAATTTAAATTAATGTGAACAAACCCAACTAAATGTTCATTTATTTGAATTTTGATAGGTCCGTACCTTTCATTCGTTTTTTTTATTTAGAATTTAACCTATCTGAAAGTTCCGTGCCTACCTCTAAATTTCCGTGCGTTGGTGTCAGATATGTTACTACCCCTTTATCCGATGCGGATGTCGGATATGTACCACTACCCCATTTGGTTATTTGTACAACTTTATCCCGGAGGACATAATGCAATGCAAAGGTATTTCTGATTGGCACTGTACTTCAATTCATGCACTAACTTTCCAATAATAATAGCTCTTTGGACGTGGAAAGTTTGCAATGATAATGACTCCCAGAAAAGTCCAGAAGCATTCTTGTATAGTTACTATTTCAGAATGGAGTCATATTTTACTGCCAGAGTCTTTTTCGTAGTTTGAAAACAACTAGGGTTGTTCAATTAATTCTTCAAAAATTTGCAGTAGCATTGAAATTCAAAACGGATATCGTTAATTGATGTGTAGAAACTACCATGTAGAAATAATCTTCTACTACTGGAAATGAAGTCAGGTAGAATTTTCGATGAGGGTACTATAAGTAGATTGTGAAACAATATTTTCGTTGACTGACTACCGTTCAGACCCACAATAATCGACATGATATTAAAATTAGTACGTATCAACAACATTCTCTATTCTTTTGCATTACGACTTACTCGAATTTAAGAAACCAATTTCAGGGGGGAGGGGTTGCCGCGACAGGGCCATTTCGCTCACAAAAATGCACAGAGTTTCCCCATAATAAAGATACGCTTTTTGAGCAGTTTTTCGGACATTAAGACATTTTAATGTTATCATTTTCCATACCAATTAAAAAAACTTAACATGAAAAAATTAGTATCACCGAAGATTTTGCTTATTTGAGTTGGGTTTGTTTAATGGGCAACATGAGTTTATTTTTTTAATCTGAATGGGGGGTGGGCGGGACTCGCCCCCCGTCTATACGGGCTCGCATTATCACCATACATATCTTACTATCTTCAAATCCAAATAAAGCAATACGTCGTCATATTATAACTAGTGATTCAAAACAGCACTTACACTAATGCGTATTCATTGATATATTTAGGTTTTGTTGCAATTAAAAAAAGTATTCCTGTCAGTATTGAACATTTATCAATCATACGGTAAAGAAGAAAACATTTAGTGTAGCTTTCGCCATAGCTGATAAGAAAAACGTGCATACGCATATCTCAAGAACTAAGAACCCCTATCGAATATCATCTTTCCTAACAAAATCATGATCTGATCCGATCGGAGTCCCTCCTACAATGAAAATTAATTTAACTATTGTGCAGGTAGCCACGTTATTGGAATGTTTTTTCTCAGTTCCAAAATATGACAAGTGTGTGGTAGGTAGGTAGGTAAGTTTGTAGGTAGTCGATGCATACATGATTGATTCGGAGGGTTATGTTGTCAGATTGGAGAGTTTAGTGTTATAGTTGCTCCTTTTTTCTTATATAAGTACCTAGGCACCAATAATATCATGATTACCTATATTATTTTTATTATGGATCTAATAATTACGTGTCGTGTAGTGTATGTACACACGTTTATATTATTGCATTGTAGTCCACAGACATTAGTCAATCAGTGGAAATCGTTCTTTCAGTGCCACCACTGGTGAATAAACAGCACTTCCTCAATGTCTGCTGTTGGTACATCACTAGACTTTCACTGGGCGTGATAGAGGTCCCGAGTTTTGCTATGCTTGCTGCTGTCTGTTCTCGGCATCTCATGAAAACTATTCATTACAAACAAAGCATTGCTTTACAGCTTAGTCGAAAACATCTTACTCGCACATTGCAAATAATTGGTGGAAATAAAACTTTTAGATCCATACAGAAAAGGCTATAATCACTCTTATATTCATGTTCAGAGTAAAAAAAGCTTATCAAAGCAAGGGAGCTCAACTTAACCTTTCATATTTTAAATATGTGTACCTAAGACTCAGACTCCAAACGTCCCCACAATAAGTATACAACATCCCCTAATATCACAATCAGGAGTAATTTAATTCGTAATGTCCGGGCAAACTTGTTTGGGTATCTGGCAAACATGTCTAGGTATCTAGCAAACTCGTATGGGTGCCTGGGAAACGTGTCTGTGTACCTGGCAAACATGTCTAAATAACTGGCAAGCTTGTCTAGGTACCTGGCAAACCCGTCTGGGTGCCTAGGAAAGCTTATCTGACTACATGACAAACTTGTCTGGGTGCCTGGCAAACTTGTTTGGGTATCTGGCAAACTTGTCTGGGTACCTAGGAAACTCGTCTGTGTGCCTGGCAATCTTATTTGGGTACCGGAAAACTCGTCTACGTACATGGCAAACCCTATTGGATGCCTGGCAAACTTGTCTGAGTACCTGGCAATGGTGTCTGGGTACCTAGCAAACTCGTATGGGTACCTGGCAAACTCGTCCGGGTGCCTGGGAAACTTAACTCGTCTAGGTACATGGCAAACCCTATTGGATGCCTGGCAAACTTGTCTGAGTGCCTGGCAATGGTGTCTGGGTACCTAGCAAACTCGTATGGGTACCTGGCAAACTCGTCCGGGTGCCTGGGAAACTTGTCTTGGTACCTGACACACTCGTCCGGGTGCCTGGGAAACTTGTTTGGGTAGCAGGAAAACTTGTCTGGGTACCTAGCAAACTCTTCTTTGGGCCAGGGAAACTTGTCTGGGTGCCTGGGAAACCTGTCTTGGTACCTGACAAACATGTTTGGGTGCCTAGGAAACGTGTCTGTGTACCTGGAAAACATGTCTGGATACCTGATAAACACGTCTGTGTGCCTGTGAAACTTGTCTTGGTATACCTGACAGACATATTTGGGTGCCTGGGAAACTTGTCTTGTTATCTGACAATTATATCTGTGGGCCTGAGAAACTTGTCTGTGTACCTGGAAAACAACAAATTGAATTATTTGTGCACCAGCGATATAAAATAGAAGCTACTAATGGAAAATGAGATCAGAAATGCTGTCATTTCTGGTACATTTTATATGCATTGTTTTATACAGGTAATGGTTTATTGCAAAATGTGGAACTACTGAAGGCCATCATAGCGTTATATAGTCTTTTGAGTGCCTCATTACACAACCACGTTGACATTTAGCAGGTACTGTGTTCAAAAACGATCTTTACAAAATGATCTGTTGGGAATTGAAATGAAAGCGCAAATTAAAAGTATGTATAAGAAAGCATGGCCAACTAGAGATACGTAGTCCGTAGTTCTTTCTTACACACAATTAATTTTCTAATCTCAGTCAGTCACTTATGGAGATTGTTTATTATAATTGGTATGCGATATTATAATGCTTTTAGGCTTCCAACGTTTAGATAATTAGATGTCTAAGAAATTTTTCAGTCTTACTTGTGAAAACAATATGGGATACTTATACTACTATGAATGCAAATTGGCGTTACAAAGGATAAAATGTACTATATATTGTATGGGGTATATTTATTGACAGTCACTTTTTTTTTAAAGTACAGGCTGATTTTTTACTCGGACCTGCTAAAATTATTTGATGGACCATCAGAACTTAGACTGTCATACAACAAGTTATGAATGGATGTTTTTAGGTGATATGCGTTCGAATGCAGTACTATTTACGTTTCGATTGCATGGAAAAAATTGAGAATTAGGTACGTTTATTTCGACAAAATCCATTATTAGTTAAGATTTTTATTATGCGGGAAAGGAAACCATTGAACTACATGTACTACATGTAGACTGATACGGACACTGTGACATCATGGTCCCGACATTGCGGCGTGGCAGTGTACATCCAGTAATATTATCTAGCAATTAAAGAAATGGTAAGGTAAAATAGAAATTGAAAAAATGTATTTACGATCTAAAACATTGAGAACAGTTGGCTTGTACCGGTTGCTGAGTTTTGTTTTGTATAATATTTGTTAATGATGAAAACATTCTAGTAAAAGATAGAATGAGTCCTAATACTGATCAACATACCAAGATAAGTTCTCGTATTGAAAAGATTTGATGTTGTCTTTTCCAAAGTCGGCATAGAACTTTTACCTGTTCAGTATTGTTTGTTTGGAAGACCCCACTATGATCTGCTATGAAGCCTTTCATTGAAGTATTGCCTGCTGATATTTGAGTGAATTTTTCAAAGAAAATCTTCCAGATAGTTCCATTTCTTCGCATTTCAACGAGTATTTCTATTTAGCTACTCGAGCTTTTTAGCTAGTCAAATAAATGAAAACTAATTCGACAAATATTATTTCTCCATAATACGTCATGTATATTAAAATACTAATACTAGCATCCATACAGATTGCTGGGAGCTTAGTATAAAGGCGCATAAATATAGGGTGCGGGTAAGAGAAATCATATTTTTCTGACTGCGAAAGGTAATTTTTACTGTTTCTAATTGAAAAGTGACTTTCGATTCTAAATTTGACTGTCAGTAAATACTACCTAACTTGAAAGTATATTATGCGTGCGTCTAATGAGCAATTAAGTTAAGAATCCATGTAAGAATTTAATTGCTTTTAGTTTTGCAGGGGCATGGAGAATAATGGAGATAATGAAAGCAGCAACAAAAGAAAAGACTGGCAGTATTTTTGTATAAAAAGAGCTAAAGAAAACTTTTGTAGGTTATACATTATGAGATTGAGTTCTACACATGACCTTACCTTCATGAAATCGACAAAGTTAATAGACTTTCACCTACCCACCTATTGACATTGTAACAATTTTTAGGTTAGCACGCATTGATGGTAGTTTAGTGCCACTATGCATTTCCTACAGTAAATTTTTCCCAAAGTGCCATCCAATAATTATAAATGTGACTATTTTGCATAATTTAATGCTCGTAGTGCATGTTCTCAAATTGGATAGAAATGGTAAAAATACGGGGAAGCTGGCAATGGAAGTGGCAGTTTCCGTCGTTTGTGAAGAAACGGGATCATTCCTTGAGATGATGGGCTGTGTGACGTCGTTTGGTTTTGTTTTATCTGTGTCATTGTGTCTGTAATGTGGGCATGGAGTAGAATCGAGAGAAATGTATCTTACATTTTCCCTTTATCCCACCCAGTGTGTAGTGTAGAGTGTGCATTTGGTGAGAAAAAGTTGAGAAAGCTTTGTTTCCTTTCTCCTTTCCACTAAGAGTCTCGCTAGTAAGATTAGAGTGAAGGTGCGGAGAGAGTGAGAAAGTATAGTAGCGTGGAATAGAATTTGAGCTTAAGTCGAGTCGAGGATTCAGTTAGGAGGCCGAAGAGAAAGAAAGAGGAAGCGATGGCTTGAAGCGTAGGTGAAAAGTTGGCGACTCGGTTTTCGTCTTGACTGGGATTTCTGTTGGTCTGGTCAGAGAAAGAAAGAGAAAGAGTACTTTTCCGCTGGGTACCTAACAGGGCTAGCGATGACTAGAGTTTCATAGTGAGATGATACTTGCACTAGCATAGAAAACAGAAAGCATACACGAAGGTGTGTGCCTATAGACAGGAGATAGTTAAGTTGGTTGGAAGTTGGTTAGACGCCTTGAATGCGAATGCATCCACATGCACCGAAGGGAAAGGAAATCAAGAGAAAGAGAGTTTCAGAGCAGAGGAACGAGGCTTGAAGGGGAAAGTTATTCGCATTGAAAGTGGAGTGCCTGCGCAGACGTCTCTGAACGTGTCTCTTAGCTCTAACCTCGCTTCCCTCCTCTTCTTTTCTGTTGTGTTGTCTGCGAAATAATTTCGCTTACTTGTGCATTCGTAGTTAAAGAGTAACAATCCTCCGTTTATGTTGTCACAGTCCGAGAAAGTCCAGTCAAGTCAATTGAAGACAGTGAAAGTAAGTTAGTAGTTTGGTGTGAAGCTGGAGTAACAGTAACGTCACGTTAGGTAAGTGTCTTCGTCGGCCAGTAATAAGATTCTCTTGTCTCTCCGATTTACTCACGCCTAACTTTCTCTGTGAACACTTGAAAGAAATGTGCCTTTCCCTCACCTGCACCTTCTCCACTTTCACTATATCTCCCTCCTTCACTCTTTCACTCGAACATTTCACTTCCGACTCTTTCCCACACTAATAGTAGCTCTACTATATCCGGACTGTGAGGCTAGGAAGAGAAACAAGTAAATTTTCCGAGAGACTCTTCTTCTGAGTAGAAAAGGTGTGGAGAGAAAGGATAAAAAAGAGCGCTAGGTGCTACATTTTCGTTTATTTAGTCGGTTTGTCGGTGGAGCGCCTGGTTTTCGCTTGATTTGATCTTGTTTCTCTGTGAAAGTAAGTGTACTATTTAGTGCATTATCCACAATAAGACGGTTATAGGGTTCTGTGCCCAGAATATTACTATTGCACCTCCATTCATAATAGATGCCAGTTATTTAGCCGCCTTTTACCTTCCGTCTCTTATATTTGTATTAGGAGCAATTGCAAGGAATGTGCTCTAACAGAGACGTAGGTAGGGAGCTACGTTAAGTTTTTACGTCTATAGCTACTATAAGTGCTCTGTTCCCTCCCGCCGTCCTCTGGGACGCCGCATAGATGGAATAAAGAGAATATTATAATGGGAGAGAAGGTTTTTATAATAGTAACTCACGTTCCTCGCCTTTTAGTAATGTCAAGCACCAAGACTGACAATGAGTTGATGCTTATATACTCAGGCACTTCCATACATTTCAAGTAGCACTAAAACCCACGAAGCCAAACCACTTTTCTACTACAAATACTTTCAGACGTCAAGTGAAGTGTATTACACTTAGGGCTTTACATGAGACTACAGATTTCCCGCATAAATCTTGCATATTTGACAGACGCATAAGACAAGAGAAAGAAGGCGAGCCTAATAAGGAGAAAGCATAACACAACTCTAAACTTTACTTTCCTATTCACACAATTCAGAGTACTTTGCTCTTCAGACTTGGACTTTCTATTAGCAGAGCCGTTGGGCAAGCACACACCTACTTAACTACTCTATCTATTGCTCTATCTCTAATTGCCACATAAAAATCCGGACAACTTAAGTACCTGAGCAAACAGCCTAGGCATCATATATTAGTAAGCAGTGAGAGCAGACAAGGTACACATTGTAATTCCTGCCCTGCCGTAGCCAGAACTCCAAACAAACAACCACCACACAATGTTTTTGTTTATTTTCTCTCTACAGCATTCTGTTGCTAGATCCTTTCGCGCGTTAGACGCGACCTTGCATGATTCCCAACAGAAACTATTGCGCATTGTAGCAAAACAATCTTACGTCGTCGTAACTCTGCGTCCGAACCGTTACACACCTCCACCCACACCACACAGACTTCCCTATATCCATACGCTCGCATTCCTAACTTTTTATCGCTCACAGTATTAACTACACTAGTAGGCTCCTATGTACAAGGCGGCTCCACATTGTCCGCTTCAAAGTGCACAGAAAGGTCGCAAATAGTTGCAATCCTTTCCCTACTTCTCATAATGATACTTTCATTCTGCAAAAGCTTACATTTTACTTGAATATAGCAACATAGAGCTACCTACTGTAAACTGTAATATTACGTTCATGTCTCTAGGCACCGTCCTTGTGTCGAGTTATTATACCTGAAATAATTGGGCGCATATCTTTATGTATATGGCCTACTAGGTATATCTATATACTGCACATATTTAAGTAGATACGTTATATTTTATTGCGTATTTACATTAGGTTGATTGCAATCGGCATTAGCTTTGCAAATGAGTTCCCTGCTCGAAGTTGCAAACTAAAGCGTAGCATTCATACGTGTTGCAAGTGCTGTAGCTTTTATGCTCTGATGTAAAGGGGTTTGGATTGCTAGCAATTTTTTAACTTCAAAGATACGGTGCCCTGTACGAAACTGATTAAACTAAATTACTTAAATAAAATATTAATCCTTTTAATATTTAAATACACAGACATTGTCCTGTACGAGGGTGAAGGGAATGAAATTCTATATAGCCGCTGTAAACTGATAGTTCAGATTAAAATGTGTAGTGTGTGTGTGGTTGCTGAGGCAAGGGAAAAGTCGACGGTGGTAATATTATATCCCTACAAGTAGATTCATAAATTATTTTTAGTTCCCGCACATAATAGTGAGTTAGCATTTTGTTAATGATAGTGTTTCATTTGAAACTAAGTTTTGTCATGCCTGAAAGTTGACAATGAGGAAAAGGACGGAGAAAGTATCCTACTAGTGAAGTCTCAGACTTAATTAATAATAGAATATTGATTTTTGGGGAAAGGATTACGGCAGTTATTTAGAATTTAAGGACATACCTACACACTCCTATCTTGACTGTTCATTATTAAGAAGAGTATTCATGTCAGCTGAACAGCTTGGCTGTCAAAGGTTTTACTACCTAACCACTACTTGCCTCTTGGCTTCCGAAATTTTTAACATCATCAGCAGAATATGCGCTGAGTTAAAAGGCAACGAGTTTACTAACACGAATAAATAGTACACGCTGTTAAATATCATTCAGTATGTAGTCAGTATGTAGCTGGTATCATATAGGAATCCAAAATGTATTTTGGCTATTCTATAGAGCTCATTGGTCGTCAGATAAAGTACAACGTTCTCTCCGTATAGGTTTCCGTTATGATCAGATAAGTATATGCACATGCATTCGTGATGATAAGTATAGCAACACCTTATAATATTATTAGCAGGTCGGAAAGGGAAAAGGCTACTTGCTCCAGTTTGTTTAATAACGTGTGCTGGAGAAGGCGTCCTGTTGGAGTATGCGATGTACCTGTGCAATATTTATGCTGATATAAAATATGTGTATAGGGACAAAGTCGGACCGCCCTCTCAAATACTTTCTCCTTGCATGTAATGTAGACATTTTTCCATTTGGGGAAAATTGTTTTCTCGAGTGTAGCATAGCAGGTAGAAGATACGAAGAAGGAATGGGACAAGAAGTCTTAGAAATTCTATAATGATATCCCTTCACACTGATATTATTATTAGAGAGAGAGAGAGAGAGTAGAGAGAGTCGGGATATATTATTATGTCTAGGTGAAAGTATCTTCTCTGTGTGTAAGGCGATACTGTTGATTTGCTGGTGATGTCAGTACAGCACGATTATAAGCGAGCCATCATCGGTGGCTATACGATCACATTATCTAAAGAGGAGGCAGGAACTAGTAGGAAGGAAGGAGTAGGAAGTAGCCCAATAATATAAGTGTCTACAGGGAAGGATGAGAAATGTATAGCGGGACATTGGGAGAGAATTGTGGAGGGATCTCTCATTTCGGCAGAGCAAGATAATTTGGCTAAGAGAAGGACATGACATTACTTTAGCTTACATAAGATAGTACTCTGCTGAATGTGACTTGACTGTGACTGAGTTAGATCAGACAATCAGTCGGTTAAGGTGTGTGGATCCTGATCAGCTTATCCCAATTCCCAACGACTATCGCGGAGTATATGGCGAAGAGCGAGCGAGGAAGAAGATTCTGTCTCACTGACTAACTCTGTTGTCTTGTCTGCTCATGTTCACTTCAGCACGACTCTTCTGGGCTCTCTGTCTCTGTGCTGCTTAAACGGGTTGTCAATTCCGCTGTCTCCCCACCACCACCACCACTACCACTGCTGGCTACACAATACCCGTGACTGGCTCGTCTCTGGTGCTACTACAAGGATAAGCAGTGGAGGAAACTGGATAGTGCACAATAGATGATAGATCGGGTGGGCAACGTGGAAGTTGCATTCTTTTATCCAGACTTGATCCAGCAGACGTTCGGTCGGAGGAACTGATCTGACAGACTTCCTTCCGCTCCCTTTCCATTCGGCTCAACAATAATACTCTCTCATCGTCACTCACTCACAATCAACCACTTCTCGTTAACGCAAAGCAAAAGGTACCTAGCTCAGCTTTTCTATTTGATTAGCCGAATCTCTCGACTTTCCCCTCCTTTCTCCCTCCTCTCACCAGTGCAAACTTCTTTCCCCTCCGTCCGCTTCCCCTAATTCCTCTCTAGGTGCATACAATTACACATTTCTTCTGAAATGTTAGTTACTCCTGGCAGAACGGCACCTTCCTCCAGACATTGACTACTTTCTCTATAGCTTTTCTTCTTGTTTGTTTGCTTAGACTTAAATTGTCTTGACTTTTCCCTAATTTCCCTCGTTCTCCTTTTACTCTCGTCCTTGCTGACTTCTAATTTGGGTTTCCACCAAAACTTCGCCGAATCAAATCCATTCCATTTCAATTCGCAGTGTGGAGGAGAGGAGACGGACGGATCTGCGGATATTCCTCCACCTTCACTCAGCGGGAGACCTCCTAAAAATTTCCGATTCACCACCAACAACCACTTTTTCTTGAACAACACCTACTTTTAAGAGAGCTGCGGTGGAATTTACGGCTTCATTCTGACGCACGGCTTCCCTTAACTCAAGACAACCAAACGTTCACAATGTCTATCTCTTCGGAAACAGATGACTTCAAATGTTACGATAACATGGAAAAGGTCAGAGTTTATATTCTATTATTTCCACGCTATACATACACTAACTGTATCAATAGACTCCGCTATCTTTTGCTCTAGCATTTTCTCCGCTTCACTGTTCATGCATGAATATGCTCACTCTGCCCTGTTGTCTACTCCCACGGAATTCCTAACACACATTTTTGAAAACGAAAATCCGGAGCAGCCCCAACTGCAGAGATACATCTAAACACTGCTGCTACTTGCTGCATTGATCTCTTTCCATTCTTTCACAACTATCGCCCTTTTCCTCCAAATATTCCCATTTCAATATCCCCCTACTGACTGACACACGGCATCCTGTTCAACGACACTTTCCATTACGATTGTCCAACGAAAACAAACACCAGGGAATTTATTTCTATCATTTCATTTCCCTCTTCCCTTCATCCTTCTTTATTATCTTTAACATTCTACGCGTCACGAATATATGGATACAGATATACGGATATTTAATTACACTTAGATGTTGCAGGTGTGTGTGAATAGTTAATGTAAATAAAACAACTCACGGATGGCTATTTATTACTCTCCAGAGATCTACGCAAAACTTTAAAGGTAAATATTAAGACCCAAGATTAGAGGAATATCATGTCCCTATCTGTCTCGCTCGCCGCTTTTTTGCTATCTCAGCATCAGCGAAAATGGGAATCTCGTCTAGCTTAAATAAATCATAACACTAATGTAATTCTTAGAAACCTTGTTAATTATGTACCACTAACCCTAAGCTTCATTGTTTATTTTACTAATTACAAAATCATCCACCGATTATAGTCATGTTGAGTCAGTCGTGTCATAATCATGTCAGTCAGTAGTCTTCAGTGGGTATCTACTTACAGCGGCAAATCTTGAGACAACCCAAAGAAAGCCTTTCCCAAAATGATTTTAAGTGTTATAAAATGATATTGCGAAAATAAGGAGTTTTAGCCTTTAAGGTAGAACCATGAAACCATGCAGGGACGTTTAGTGAAGTGAAGCTATTTTTTCCCCAGAATCCATAACGTCTCTCCATCTGTAGTGCTTTTTCTTTGTCTAATATTTTAGTATTTCTAATCGTAAAGGGTGTTTCATATTTTTGACGCTCAATTTTAGACTTAAATCCTATTTATTTTTCGTCTGAATGACATCAGAGAGCTTTTAATACTGAGATTTGTATTTTAAAGGGGAATTTCATTTTCAAAGTTGACCTTCAGTCCACATACAAGCATGGGTTCATGTAGCACGAACGCTTGACCGGTAATCTACTTTTACCATCGCCTAGTTGTTGCTGTAACCTTTAGAGCTTTGGGACAATAAATAAGCAAGACAAATGCTCATTGTAAAAACGTCTTCGTGTAAATCCCTTCTTGCTCTATTGGTGTATATAATCAAGCAATTTTGTTATTGTGGTTAACAGCTCTATACAAGTTTAAACTAAATGAAATCGCGTCAACCTAATTCCATACAGAATATCAAGTCTGCTCTTGAGTGTGAAAATCAATAAATCTTTTCCAATTCTGGGCTTTTGGTATTTGATAAGACAATGTAGCTTTTCATTGATGTGATATTATCATTTCGTTCGGTTAGTAAAGGGTGGATGCCATTTAACTATTGTAGTTCAGAGAGTGCATAGCATTCTATTGAAATATATATTTGTACAGACCTACTGATGCAACTACCTATAAATGAACATTGTAGTCACTAGTCAGTATATATATATATTATATCTATTTTATAGTAGTTATAACAGACATTAACAATTGCGATCCCTATAGAAATTCCCTTGCACGCCTCACGTCCATTTTTCTGTCATGGACAATTTATTTTATCGAACGGGTGATTTACTTTTTCAGGATTTCTCAAACAGACAAGCTAATTTACTTTCTACTGCTTTTCCTGCAACCCAGTACAAGTATCACTTATTAGTTAGAGACCATTTTTCCACTATCTGTATTCCATCCAACGCAATGGGGGTTTGAATACCTATGTTTGATGCTATTGTATAAATAGTTAGCCAATTTTTTCTGCTTCGTTTATGGCATCTTTTCATAATATTTATTGTGGTCACAGATAAAGAAAATAGACAAAGAATCTACTTTTAAAATTAATCGCTTTATTACAAACTAAATGGAAAATATTTGAAAAATTGCAGTGTTCGTTTAGTAATTTTGCTGTATACTTATTTTTTTTAAACTTATCCGCAAAAGTATGTAAATGCATTTAACAGTTATCAAATTATAATGCTGGCAAAATTATTCTATTACTTTCATTGCAAACTTTCTCGAACCATGGGAGAAATTCTCAGCAGTCATTATATTCGAAATGTGCTGTCTATATACTGATACAAAAGTCAAATTCAATTTATTGGATTAACCTTGTTACCCATGAGAAACAGAACTGAATTAATGAACTAAATATTTTATGTGTGAATGGCATAGACGTGGTCTTCAAAGTGCCCCATTCTCCCACAGATGATTTCGTTTTGGTTATAACCAGAGAAAGGAAAAGCAGGCAAAAACTTATTTTATACGCTAAGTCTGAACGTCTTAGGAACTCAGATATTTCCGTTTAGTACAATAAGGATCTTATATTTTCAGTTTTATAGTGCCTATAGGGAG
>JABASI010001332.1:0-25939 GCA_019776505.1 Tomocerus nigrus
GACGGGGGAGAAGTTGCCATGGAAGCGTGGGTCTAGGTGCCGTGAATAACACCTTAGTTCACGCTCCTTGAGTCTAACTATTCTATGCTAGAGACTGTCTTTTCCATTGTAAGTATTCTATGCTAGAAACTGTCTTCTCCATTAAGTATTGTAAGGAAGTTAAATATTATTTTACTACTTCTTCAAACTTGAATGAATCGAAGATGAACACTTTGACCAGGAAATGTGCCTCTAACACAGGAGATCATGCCAGTTTGGCAAACAGCATTTTGGATTTTTGCTTATTAGACGAACAAAATGCCTCATCAGGACATGTCATCGGGTCACCAGAAGCTGACGGTGGTGGAGAAAGTTTAGTACAATGTGAGGAAACACCCACAAGCAATCCCAGATTAAAACAAAGATTTTCAAGTCACCACCGTGGTATGTATTGTGAAGGACATTGGCAAGAGAATTGCGACATGCCAACCACATCCGTTCTGGGAGTACTCAATGAAATCCCAATACCCCACCATTGTGAAAACTCAACCGACTCTCATCATAACAGTGACAGTGATAGTAGTAATGAAATTAATAAAATTATAAAGAAAGAATCGAGTAGCTATCCTAATACTTGTCTTGGAGGGGAACTCCATGATTTTAATGCCATGTACAAAGAAGAGTTGAAGGATATTGATAAAGATCAAGGAACTACTGACCCTCAAACAAAAATGTCGCAGGTAAAATTTTGGGGTTTCTTTACATTTATGGTACCGATATGTATTAATTTCCATTACTTTATGTATTTTTCAAACTTGAGGCAATTGTTTTAGCTGGAGAGAAGAAACGGTCTACTTGAACAATGGGTTAAAGATGTTTGTGAACAAAATATGATGTTAGTTCACATAGTTGAAGAATTTGAGGAAGTAGCTAATCGTGAATTAAGAGCATTACAATCGGAAATAAATACCGCAACAAATTTAGCCAGATCTCACATGGAAATGATTCAAAAGTACGAAAGACAAGTCGAAGGGCTTCTCAATGAGCAGTCCGCAGCACAAAAGAAAAGTGAAGTGAGTTCTACAAAAACACTCTTTTAATTAACATTGTACATACTTAATGTACAATTAAAAATGTTTGTAAAATTCCTATCTCATAAGTTGGTGTCAGATAATAAAGATGATAAGAATGAGCTTCATGTTATAAGCAGTAATTAAGTATGAATAAAATTCATTATAATAAAATTACAGAAAGAAATATTTACATTTACAGATATTTTCTCATCAACACATGGAAGTTTGCAAAAGCTATAAAACGATTCAACAGAAAAAAGAAATTTTAGAAAATGACAATGACAGCCTAAAAAGTTTACTTTGTCGTATAAGGGATAAAGGAGTTTGGGACGTTAATGGTTTGAAGCTCCAACCACGAACTTATGACTTGCTGTTTGGGCTGCATCCTAATTTGGCTGGGTGAGCAAAAACGGTTTTAATGCCTACATGGTATTTGCTATAATGCAATGAGCATGAGAAATTTATGGATATGAATTTATTGTATGCTTGTCCTCTGTAGGAGCGAAGTGCAAACAGTATTTACTAGGGAGAAAGCTCGAAATATTATTGTAAGTCGACATCTTAGATTTAAACATGAAAACTTATATAAACTTTACATATAAAAGTTAATTGGTTAAATCAATATATTTGTTACATTAGGATACGGAGGTGAAATCAAAGGAGATGGAGGTATACATTGCTGAGTTGAGAGAAGCCAAGAGGGAAGTCGATACTGCATTAGATGAAAAAGAAAAGTAGGTGCATTGAAATCATGACATAATCATGAATCATGCATAAGTATGTTGTATAGGTTTAACTTAATTAATAATGTTATTTTGCAGAACTGTTATTACACTAGAAGCAGAAGTCAAAAGTTTAACTACTGTGCTAAAACACTATCAAGTTCAGTGTGATGACCTCAAGAAAGTTCTAGAAGACACCCAGGATAAATTGGTTCAAGTCACCAACAAATCTAATGTACTAATGATATTTTTATCCTTAAAGATTGGAATTAATTAGGAGGAAAATTAGTTATTTACAATGCTTCTTTTATTTGTAGCTATCTTCTGTTGAAACGAAAGAACAATTGACATCAGCAATGACAAGGAGAGACCAGGATGTTAAGGATATGCTCACTGAACTACGAGATCTTAAAACGCAATTAAATAAGGCATGTGATGAAAGACAAAATGCCATTTATGAAGCCAAAATGCTTAAACGCGAACTGGGAGATCGAACGTCTGAAATGTTGGAAATGAGAAATATTTTGCAAATTATTCAAAATGTGAGTTTTTTAAACTTTACTATTCAAATATGCTACAAGAAAGCGCTATGCTACCTATAATATATCTCTAAATATTAGGAATTAGGGGAAAGTACATAATATAATATTGTGATATTAGTATACATATGTATCATTAATCATTATATATGTAATGTTTAGGAGACTGAATGCACCCGCAGTGCGGTTCACAATGTGCAGGAAAACCAAGATGCTTTGTCTATACTTAAGGAACAAATCCTATCATATCAAGAAAAAGACCAACAAGCCCAATCTCTTCTATCGTCCAAAAGTGGAATCATCGAATCTCTGCAACATCAAATGACACTTCTCCATGAAAAGGTTTTTCATTTCTACTGAAATAATGTTCAGCAGTACCTACCACTTCATTTATAAACTTTTTATCACTATTTCTGCATTAGATGATTCATATACAGTCCCAAAATCATTCTCCTATTACCTCTTTCGAGGAGAAAGTACAAGAGAAAGCTGATTTTATTTCAACGGGTGTTCCAAATTACAATAAGAGAAAGCATTCCTCAAAAGGATCTACTTATAGTAGTGCACCTATTTCGTCGGTTTTGAAATCTAAAACTCTTAACCTACGAAGCAGTCCTGGTAAAGATAATCTACCAAAGGAAACAATAATCTCGCCGACATCTGTAGCTACGACGAGCACAATGATTTCTATGGATAAAGGTGCTAAAAATTTGAAATTAGGCAGAGCTGCTAATATTGGTGTGTGATCTTACTTTCTACTTTTGCCACGTAACAGTGACTTACCTGTATACATGGGCAATTTAGAAAATATTTTGTATAAATCGTGCAAATTTCATGTGCCGTAGAAAAGAAAAAGGCAAAGGAAGTGAATGAACCAAAGAAGATAGCTGAACAACAGTTATCTCAACGCGTTATACCTGAGTCTGTGCAAAGTAACGATATAAGCAAACAGCCCAGTAAGTCTAAAATTGAAGGAGTAGGAAACGAATGTTTATCAAGCATATGTAAGACCAGTGTTATGACTGAAAATCAAGTACCAGTTAAAAATGAATTAAAAAGTCTTAAGCGCTCTGACACATTCCACGTGTTTCCGAAAGTGAAAAGTCGAATCCCCGTGTATATTTCGAACAAAAGTGTAAAGGATTCTACCGCACAGAGATCTACTTTGAATAATCTACTAGAAGTTACACTTAAAGGATCGAAAGAAATGCTGAAAGTGAACCCGAAATCGTCATTTTCTTTGCTCGCATGCCATAGCAGGAGAAGCCATCACAACGACCAGGAGACAAATTTAACTGAGGAAAAGAAGGAATCTACAAAACCTGGGATTTTGAAATCCCTGAGCGATAAAACTCAAAGCAGTAAATTGCGTCTTGGCGTTCGATTTAAAAACTTGCCCACAATGAATAATTCAGCATCATCAAGTGAAGCTGCTTATCTCAAAAAATGTCGAACGCTTTTCCCCAAACGATCTGAAGTCAGCGGTGAAATTATATTACAAAGTCTTCCGCAGCATTCGACAAAAACGGCTGTTAAAAATTGGATTGAAAGCTCGTCAAGTGTTTGCATCACGGATGACGAAAAACGAAACAAAAGCCCCAAGACGAAGGAAACGTCTCCTAGTAGAATTTCTTTATCTGCCTCTTCACATCAATCTTTGCGAAAACGAAGGCATACGACTTCATCATATTTTACTCGCGATCCTGTACTCAGACTAAAATTCTACATTATATAAAATAACTACTGACAAAACCTCTATACTTAATTACATATTTTCATATCTTATAACAAATCGTGGAAATAGTAAATAGGTTGAAAGAGATTATAAAAATGTATATAAAGCGGTTGCATTACATTTCGTCGGATTTATTTCTTATAGGTCTTCACTTTATCAGAGGACGAGAAAATAACAATAGAAAGAGCAAAGAAAGGACACCAAAAACAAATTGATGCTTTCTACTACGTACCATCTTCACCGGTAAAAGCAATTTATATTGATACAACCAAATGATACATATTATGACGACACATGCGCATTGACTGCACTGTAGAGTAATTAACAGCCAATTGCCTTAACAAAACTCGTTATCTAATTCCAGATGCCATATCCCCATTCAAAAACGTTTGCGGCCTCATAATCATATTAAGTACACATCAATGCGGGTGAAAATACTACAAAGACATTGTAAATATGTAAACTATTTAAATTGTAAACTATTGAGCTTTGTTAAATAATTGTTAAATAATAATATACAATAAAATGTTTGGGGTTTATTTTGCGCATCTCCTAGTCTAATCCCTTTCTACACTACTTTATAAATGGCCAATCGCGAATGTGATTCCTATTAGTACTTTAGTACCCTACATTATTTACTTCATGCCTGCAGCCTGCCTGCCTATATAGTTTCATCGCTATGTATGTATTACACACAAGATAGGCATAGAATTCAGTATAACGTGTGTACGTAAAGGACCGTTGACCACAGATACATAACAATTTATTAACGTTAATTTTTAGCGATGTCATAATGAAATTTTACGATACTAACAATACTGTATATTATTATGTAATGTACAGGTATGGTTAATGGTTATGGCTGATCAGATTGTCCAATAAAAGTAATGTCATTATCGTACATAATCACTAGGTAGCAGTAGCACTCTCATTCTCCTCATCCTCATCACTGACTAATACTGCCGACAACGCTACACTAGTTTTGTCTTCATCATTTGGACCCACTGGAAGAGCTTCTCTCTCATCCATACAATTGTTTTCGCCACTTTCTTCTTTCACTACGATTGTATCATTTTGTCCTTCAATGAACTCGCTTCCCATCTCGTTTGCACTGGAATGACTTTCATCATTATCTTCACTTTCTGTATCACTGTTATTATTATTAGCACCATTTGTTGGCTTCATTATGAATAAAATCTTCTCCAACCTATCCTGATCTGGTGGTTCGTCAATCAAAAGATTTAAATCTCTGAAAAGCTTCGCTGTCTCAATTTTCCCGTAGTGATTGTCAAGACTTGTATGTAACGGTTGCAATGAATCCATAAGTTCTTTGAGACTTCCATTCTTTTCGTCAAAGCTGATTACGAAAACTTCTCTGTTTGAGTTGAAGAGAAACGATCAACAAAATAGAAATGAAAAGTGAACGTTTGTAACTTCCCATTTTATTATATTATTATGGCTTTTCTTACCTTGCAAGTAATCGTTTCATAAGTAGACCTCTCTCTCCTTCAATACCGCGAGACTTGACCATTTGATTAATTAGGGCAGTAGGAATATGAGTTCTACATTGAGCCACAACGTCTTTCTTGTGACTTTGCAGCTAAAGCATCAAATTCAATTCAAAATACAGTGCACATCAAGGCTATTTATACAATTACTAACATTTTCACCAAATTCTGTATTGGGATTATGTGTAAGTAGAGTGGCTAAATACACCTTCAAAACAAAACTGGTGATGCCAGTAAGTAGATCGAGAATTGTATTGTTATAGAATCACTAGAATCAATGTGCGTGTCTCAATTTGTCAGTTGATTGAGTGTCTTGGACTTGTGCACCATATGAGGTAAAATATTATTGAGTATTTGCGAATTAAAAGAATCATGTGATAACATCTACGGTAACAATAAGCTCTTGTAGTTTTTCACTAATGACTGTGTCGTTTTCTAGTATTCCCTGTCAATGGGGTCAATCACCAAACAATATGCAAGCAAAGCTTTGTTCCATACATTTGTTACCTATTACCTAGTAGTAGCAATAGGTATTATAAGTGATGTATTACAGTATATTATTATAGGACATACTTAAATAAAGGTGTAAGTAAAGAAAGGAGTACAAGACTTGAAGAGAAAGGAAAGGTTTACGATTTACGAACAGAGTTACTTTTCTGGGACTGGATTTGGAATCGTTTTGGCTTCCTGGTCTTCACTAAAATCATTTCCGCAAATCTCATTAGTAAATATTAAAGAATTTACCTCGTCATTATCCAAAATGTCGTAAGCCATTTCTACTGGAAAAACAACAACCATGTACTTTGGCTCTGGAATAGGAGCTGGAGTTAGCAGTTCGGTGACGAATCGTGGGAAGAAGTTTATTATTGTATATTTCTTTTCGTCATACACACGCGGACACCATACACCCGACTGATATGCTCCTTGACCATACTGGGCTACTAATCTAAATAAAATCCCGTTAATTAGGTTCATTAGTTATAACAGAAACAGTATTCTGGCGTTGAAGAATATTCAAGTTTCAAAATATGCATAATAATATAAGATAGTAATTATAATATGGTAGTACTATAGTGGATTTTTTGTTAGATACAAAGGAAACCGGATGCGGATGTGTCGTATAGTACATATTATATGAGTATAAGTAATGCCCACGTCATGTCGCTCGTTCTATATCCCAGGAAATGAGAAGTGGAATGTGATGGGTGCGGGTGCGCTTAAGTCATTTGCATAAACTCTTTTGCAAAGATATCTATACTTGATCAGTTGACAAATTATTTACTCATATCGCTTTTACCTGGAGTTAAGAAACATTCGTTCGTGGGCATTACACACACTTAACCCTTTCCTCATCCTAACATTCCTGGGGATATTATGTTCCGAATGTATATAAGACCTTTGTCAAACATGTGAATTCTGAGTAAGAACTAGGGAAAAGAATTGTGAAATGAAAAAGTATACGATTTTGGTGCCTCTTCAATTGCTTCTTCATAAGCTTCTGGGCCCACTCTTTTCTGGATATAGTCATCGGCTGTAGTGTAAAGTGTTGATTTCACTTCCAAATCTTCTTCTGCGTCAATTATCTTCCTTAAATTGTAATGAGTACATAATTAGAATAAGTTTCCGTGATCTGATAAATAAGAGCTTCTCACCACCAAATGGAAAACAACGTTCCTATTTATGCCAAAAGAATCGTACATGAAAAAGTTGAAAATTTATTATCCATTACCTGATTTCTTTGCATTCCATCAGAAAGACCAAAGTGTCTCCAATGATATCAGGGGGTACGTCAATTGCGATCATTTTAACTGTTTTCTGTTTAGGTTCCTCTTCTTCAACAACTACTTCTTCCTTTGGCTCATTTGCATTTTCATCATCGCGTTTTTCATCATTTTCATTTAATTTTTCAGTGGGCTGAGGTGTGACTGATCTTTGACGAGGTTGATCTTGAGCTGACAGCATTGTCTCTGTTTCTACTTCACCTTCTACTGCTAATGACCGTTCTTCATCATCGTTGTCCCCTTCATCTTCGGCACCATGTCCAATCTTCATTAAAAAATAAGTCATACTTATTCATTTCTAATCATAACATTCTCAAGTCCCTAAAGTAAAATGTCTGTAGACAGTGTATACATGTATATCCTGGACTAACCGGCTCAGGGTCAGCAGTAGGATCAACAATTTCATGTGGTATATTAAAGAGCCGACGAACTCCATCTTCAGTTAAAGTTACCAGTCTTTCTTGAACCACCTGAAATTATAAATGAGACACTAACGATATAATATGCACGGTTTAGCAATAATTATTAAAATAAATATTCATTCGTATGGATAAAGGTTATAGTCACTTTAAATTCCCCGAAAAGAGCATCCCGGATTTCTGTAACTGCTCCAGTTTCCAGAAGGAAAGACTGAATGGCCATTAGAGCATATGGTTTCATTGCGTTAATCAACCGAGCATTAGTTTCCTCGTCTTCCATATCTTCTTTTACTTTCAAACGCTTTGTCTCTTCGTCTGTCTCAGGATCAGTTATAGACTCCTTGTACTCCTTAACTTGCTCCTCGCCTTCTTCTGTCCCCTCAACTAGCAATAGGGTTATAATAGGGTTATAATCCCGTTAATTAGAAATGCAGGTGATCCAGGATTAATCACCCAGAATTGTTGATGCTGAATATTATTTTACCTATTTCTTCACGTTCTTCTCTAAGTTTGCGTGCAAGTCTCATGGCATCATCTTCAGCTTTTTTACTTCGGGCTACCTGGTCACTTGTAGAGACCTAAACGTAAAAAACGGACACCCAAACATTAGTTATAATAACTTGGAAACTTTCCTCAGAAAACAGTCATGAAGTTTATTAAAATCGATAATTTTGATTATGATTATTACCAGATTTCGTCGAGCATTTCCCTGCATGCATTGAACTTCTTGCTCAAATTCGGCTTTAATTGTAGCCACAAGTTTTGGAGGATTACATCCTCGCACAAGTTTCACTGGTTTTCCTCCCTAAAAGACATACTCCGTCATTATACTTACTATACCATATCCCTACAATCAGTATTTACCAACTTTTCCTAATTATGCCCCAATTTTTTAATGCTAACTCTGCACTTGGCGTGACTGGAAATAAATCGAAGTGTCTAGTATCTGTTTCTGCAGACTCGGCCCAGTTGGAATGTAACATTAACGTGTTATACGATAGCACGCAACTATTAATAAATTCTATGAATAGCACACTATAATGCAATTATTTACTAATGTTCGTGAAGTGTATTAAGCAGATTTCTTTATTTACTCCAAAAAACAGCCAGCAAGGTTCACTTTGGTCCTTGAATGGGAGGAGGTCGCTAATGTTGTCTGAGCAAGCGATAGCCAGCGTGAGACGATCGTCATTTGTTTCCAGTTTAATTTTCTTCAGCAAACTGACCATACTTGTACACGGACCAGCCCAACTTGCATACACATCCACCACTGTAACACATAAACCAGTTTCTATACATGAAACTGTACAAAACAACACTCAAGATAATTATTATTACTGAATTAAGTGCACCTACCGATCAGGCCTTCTCGTTTTAGTAGATTTTTCCATTGTATCTCCGTCTCAACTTCAACTTGAAGTTGTAACGCCTCTGCTCCCTTTTTCCGGGCCATTTTTGTCAAAGCAGCAGCAGCACTCTGAAATTAGTAAAAATACAATTCACCTAATTGTCATTCTTGAAAATGCTGTTCAAGCGTTAATACATAGGAGGAACCAAAATGTGTTTGAACGGAATTAATTTAATATGGGGACCATTTCTGCAGCTTCTACTGGCTTGCTTGTGTTTTGGTTTTCCGACACAAGTTGATCAATTTTCTTCACTACTCGATGCATACGCTTTGCAAACATGATGAAACTTTTGAAATGCACACTATTTTACAAAAAATTGTGAAAAACTTGACGAATTCGTGAAATAAGCGACCGATTTGAATCAGAACTTCATTTGCTGGCGTTCGTGTGTGAAATGGACAGTTCCCAAATGAAAGTTTTACAGAAAGTCATGGATATATATTTCTAAGAATTGTGTCTGTGTGCTTTTGTGAAAGTTGAGAGCTGACAACGAGGAGAGAGAGAGCTGAGAGTCTACTCGACAGTTCTGAGTGGATTGCTTCGATTGCCTTCACTTCTCATATTTGTTCATGAAAATGTGAAAGTAGTGAAAGTGCAATACATGAGAGTTCTTCACACTAATGAAATTTATCACGGAATAATGATACGCTATACATTAGCAGTACATTGATTATATACATATAAGAAATGAATGGGACACGAACATGTAATTTGAACATGGGAACAATGGGAGGTAACGTTGGTCAATAATATTCTTCGAGCATAAAGGACACAGATGAAAGTAATTCACAAATTGCTGGTGAATGATTTCTGTAAATATTTGCACCCAGTTCATTGTAAGGAAAGGAAGGAAATAACTTTCACATCAAAAACACCTTAATTTATGAGAAAATATTAGAATAGAAAATTCGTAGCTACGTGGCTATGTATGCATGCATATTTTTAGGTATCATTCTGTGCACATAATGTCTAGAAATAAACTGTTATGCATCCAGTTCTATGAATAGAAAAATGTGAAAGCAAGGTAAGTAACAATGTAATTTACATAATTCACACAGTCACATATCATTATTGTATTCTTTTATCGAAGCGTTGTAGCAGAAGCTCGTCAAAAATGATATGGCATCTCTTTCATTTAACAGAATCAGTACTGTCTCTTACAACACAGTCCATCACTGCCAGAAAAAATAGTTATGGAAAGTAATGGATAGCAGGCAGTTAAAAGCCTTCAATGATATTACTATACTAAAGAGGGTTCTTAAATTACTGTTAACTTGCCTTTTTCTTATTGCTAAGCTCTGGCTTCCCTTTCTTCTTTACGTTTGTAACCCTCGTCGCCTTTTCCATCGTAATTTCAATAACAATTACAAAATGTATTATATGTAGATAATTTTGCTAGATAAATCAAAATTAATAACTCCTTTGTACATACAACACAATGAAAATAAGTAGGTACAGTTATTCACTTTTATCTAATGAGAGACTGTGCTGTCTGCTGTGTAGCAAGACTTTTTTGAATGTGTCCTGTATCAGAAAAACTCAGAGAAAGCAGAAATATGCAAATCAGAAAGAACGAAGTCAACGATGTTACACCGAATGACTGCAGTGAATTGTTGGTGCTATCTCCATGAAAAGAATGCTATTATTATCTGACTCCCTGGAAAATTGGAGATTTGGTTTGTAGGCACATGAAATCGTCTCACTGCACTGGTAATATACTTTGCCCAGTTTGTACACTATACTTACTTACATGGTATTATTGTATGTATACAAATTATTACATGTGACACAAGGAAAAATCCAGGTAGAAATTTTGTCAGTGAATGCTTGAGGTATCTTATGAGAATATACTTCTTCACGGAAGAATAGGTAACAGCAAAATTGATGAACTATGGGTATTCCCCCATTCCATTCCCATGTGCTTGTAGGATAAAAATTTAGAAATACATGCAGTTGCAGAATCATTTATTAACATTCAAGAATTTATGAAAACATCTACCTGTGACAAATTGATGGAACTTTGAAATTGGTATGACATTTGTGCATGTATCATTATCTTTTGTTGTAATTTCTATCCTGGTACACATACCAGTGGATATGATTAAAGCATGAGAATGCAACTATAATTGTATAGGCACCTTGGATTCAAATGTTTTCTAAGGACCATTATTCATTTCATGTTGACTGACATGCAATTCAAAAGACTAGTTCTACCGTCACAATGATGGTAAACCAATAGGGAAATGAACAGGAGATTGCGGGTGTACGACCGATATTAATAAAATGATTATAATTTAAGAAGATTGTCCAAAGGCAGACTGTGCTTACCACTGTGCTGTGTTTGGTGCCTTTATGAGCTACCACACAGTAGAATAGAATGTTCTGTATAATCTATGTTTATGTGCAAACTCATAACAAGAAATCAGTAGAAATTATTTTGATGGCTGAATGAGTCTCGCTGTCATTTTGGAGCCCCTCTCTGCCTAGGAAATACACGGCCTTTTCTTCATTTCATTATGTGGTAGCTATAAAATTGAGATATTGGGAATATCTCCAAAACTATTGTGTTATTGTGTATTGTGTAGGTAGTTTAGATAATAATAACTTCAACCATAGGACAAACTGCTGCGTTATTATTATTACCTACCCTTCTATTTCATCTTATTAGTTCCAATCCCCCAGACATACATTGCGGTTGCATAACATTTATTTAAGTCTCTTTTTAGTACTATCAACTATCGTCACTACTACATAAATGATAATAATACAGATAGATAGATATTACATCGTTATTCAAATTATCTCGAGAAATGTTTTCACGGTTTCCGATTTCATAAATGCATACATTAACATACGATACGTATATAGGTATATCGCGAAAAGGAACCGGAAGTAGAACTTTTAAACTTTTTCAACAATAATTTTTCTAGATGGTTTATATAGGTGCTCTATATTATATTAGGTAGGTATATGTTCAATATGTCAATTAAATTTTAAATCTCGTATACTCCAACCGAATCCAGGCTTGACCATTTTATGACTTCAGTGAGCAAATACAGATAATATAAATATTTTGCTCATTGTATAGTATGTATGATAATGACAATGACTGTTTGGTTAGTTATCGTTATTCTTTATCGTTAACTGCTTAGGGAAGGAAAATATCTCATGTTACCTACCTATAATAAATATGTTTTGATTTTCGAACGTATTATCAGATACATAAATGGTAGTATTAATATTAACAATGATCTCTTTGTAAGCGACAGAGTAAATGTAACAAAAAAGGGTTCTACGCACCTGTTTATAAAGAAATTAATGGAATCAGGAATTTGTCGGTGAATTTTGCTTTGATCTTGAGAATAACGATGATGAAATTATAGAATATTTTAACGTTGACATAATATGTCATTGTCACTAGAGGATTTTGAAAGGAACAGTTTATACAGATGCACTGATATGCTTGGTATTTTTATTGTATCGCTAATGTGGTGGTATTAAACTATTCACTGATATTATACAAACATAATAAAATATATAGGAATCAATGTAGTTTTGGCTATACAAAGGAAACCTAACTTTCGTAATAGATAGATACCAAAAAGAGTATAAAGCATACATCAAATCGATATACTTTAAGACATAAACTCAGATGAAGTAGTATAGCAATGTAAGGACATGTTTATATGATAAGTATCTGTAGGTGGGGTGATGCCCAATATCCTAAAACTCCAGGAAGGTTCATCATCGATTAAACATTCTAGTTGTCCGGTATTAATGGGATTAGTAAATCTATACTATTATCACTCAAGTATTAGTTGTCTAATAATTGTGAGTCACTGTAAAATGAGTTGCTCAGTTATTTAGCATAATGCAATATACCTTAAAAACGGATCAATGTATGGAAAAGTGCCCCAAGTGGCTTTCGAAAGCTCTTTTAGAAACCCGTTGTGCGTGCCATGTGTATGAAGTAAATAGGTTAATGCAAATACTGATAAGTATTTACAACTTATATGCGTATTAATGAGACTTCATCATATTTTATTATTGTAATTATTATGTCACAAAATTAATTTTACTGTTGCATACCATAAGACACAATTTTCATAACCATTTAGCCAATTGTGGATGGCATGCCATGTATACTGCAGTTACTGCACTGATATACTGAAACTGAACTCTTTTATTACCATCATGCATCAATAAAATTCTATTGTGGTTTTATGAAAAATTCCTTTTTGATTACTGCTTATTCAAAATATAGTTATAGACTCAGTGCCGCCATTACCAAATTCCCACATTACTTCGATCGGTAATCGGTAGTTTCAATTTTCAATAATAATGAACTTTACTGCGCATATCAAAAGTTAAAAGAAATTCCATTTATTTCCTTCACAATGAAATACACTTTTATTTTAGTAAGCATTCATGCAAGGTTAATACTTTTAATACGTAGAATAGGAGTAATAGATAGACTGATACTGCATTCATGTATCTAAAAAAAGTTTCATTGAGCACTGTGCACATAATGTAGCATTAAATTATGATGAGGTCGGGTGGTAGACCAGGATATTGCACTGGCCTAGCAGTGGCAATTGCTGTGTGGCCCATTTTATTTCTTCTGGGTTAGTATAATAATATTATAATCTCACTCAAACAATTGTTTTACGATATCATTTTTTTCTCTGCTAATTCTTAACAAATATACAAGTTCAGTATCATCGGAGACTGAGACTACTTATTTATTATGAACAATGGTAGTGGATATAAAATTAGTCTACAATTTTAGTTACGGGGAAAGGATTTCACAAAGGAGGACAAAAGCTTACAGGAAAAGAATTCTGTCAAGAAAAATACGAAGAATGCTTAGGTGAGTAGTATCACTCTATCTGACATAATAATATTACAACAATGAGCAACACTGTACATAATAATATTCCGAAATTGAGAAGGAAGTAGTATTTTGGCCGATTTAAGTCAGCAAAAGTAGATATACTAGTGAAATTGGAAGATGATGATTAAGCTTGCTAATCTCGTTCATATCAAACTGAATACACATGTGCAGTTTTGTAACTGCAATTTGCATGATATGAATCTGTTTATATGTATACGAGAAAATGCCCGTGCTTCGCACGGCTTATGGAATAGTCTGTCTGTTTGTGTGTCTGTCCGTTCAAAAAACNGCTTGCTAATCTCGTTCATATCAAACTGAATACACATGTGCAGTTTTGTAACTGCAATTTGCATGATATGAATCTGTTTATATGTATATCTAAATATTTGCAGACCAATTGACCAATACCATACCTTAAACTTGAAGGTGAAGGTCGCAACTTTGCAGAAAAGTCTCATTGTGATTTCTCCGCAACCATACGCAGCAACGCAACCCTTCTGAATTATAATATGTGATTAAACCAGATAAGAAGTTGTATGATACAATGTTTTAGAAAAGTAAACGTAACCTAAACTTAACTAAACATAATGGAACCTAAGGGTACGTTAGGATGCTACGTAGGGTTAACGCTATAGACAGAATGATAATTCTGTAGGGTTACGGTGTTAGGTAGGGTTGCAGAATAATCGCATGTGATATTTCTGGAAGGTCGTGGACTTTATCTTGCGAAAATGTCTCATAATTAATACCAACGTGTGCTATAAAACAGGGCGTCATCCCTACTTACTCCCAAAAGGATCAAACACTCAAGCATTTTGCGAACGTCAAATATTTAGAAGTTACTACTGCAAAACACGCTTGCCTGGTAAAGAGACCAACGCAACTGCAAAACCTTCAAGGGACCGCTCCTTAGGTGACGGGGATGAAGAATCCAGCAGCAGTTCAATACTGACCGTTCCAAGGAGAATGATGAAAGAGTTTTACATTGAGCTTCCAGACCATGATGATGTATCAAATTCTACTGAAGAAATGCCCCAACAAAATTAATCATCGGGACAAATTGTTAAAATGGATGGATTGAGAAATGCGAACTAAGGTTTTTTACAATTCCCTTTTTTGCCAACATTCTCAGGTATTACAGTTTCTGTAAAACATGTACACTAAATGTATCAATGTAATACCTATCATCACTATCACTATCACTGCAACCACTATTCTCGTTAGGATTTATTATTTCTTCAAGTATACAGATATATACACATCTTTCTGTATACCAAGATTATCATCTGCATTCTGCAATATTCCCCAGGATACACATGGCATTAGTTAAAAGTCGGTTGTTGGCATCAAAGAAGAAATTGGTGTCTTGTGTCTTCGTCACTTTTTCTTCAGCATAGCAGTCCCTACGCAGAAGAAGCTCTTACTAGACAGAAAATAACTACCTCCTTCTTTTGGATTAATTGATGAAGCATGTATACATAGTCCCAAACAAATGTCTCGTAACTTCCGTTAGTAGGGCATTACGTATTGCGTATCTAAGATGGACTCGTTAGCCTTTCCTGTAGGTTTTATAGGATTTGGTGAAACGGGATTTTTATATACATACTCTATACTATCAAATTCCATGATACATACTTATTTAGGTAGCATGATTTTATATGATTTTAATAATACTTGCGGAGGATCCATTGTTAACTGATTGCTCGACTTCTCCTGCTTTCCTCAACAATAATGGTTCACTTTCGCATTCTCTGAAGATTCAGGAGATCCTTTCATCTTCAAATTAAAGTAAGTTGTAAGTTTGATAAAAATGAAGGGCGATTCCGATTGCGTAAGCAGAACCATACATGTATGGTAAGGTACTATGTATAGTTTTCCTACTATCTATGAACCTAACTAACCGGCAGACTACCTCTGTCTATAGAATCTACTGAAATATGGCAAATGAATGAAGTTAATGTAATAGTCTAATTAGTAATTTAATATTCCATTTTGATTGTACCTATACTCCTATCGTAATGAACCTTCTACCATGCGTGATGCCAGGCTTTATGTATGCTAATTGCCTTACTTTTTTATGAAAGTTTTTGTTACAAACACGGTAATGTCGGCAATAATAGATTTTAGTTTATTTTGGACATATTATATGTAAATGTTTAGTACGTAGAATACTTTCACATTCGTTACAAAGACTTTTACGTAATATTACTTAAATTAGGAAGAGTCAAGAGCCTTTTGAAATCAATAATAATTCAGTTTCTGACTTTATATGAATAAAATTACAGCAATTAAACTGCTTAAAGGTGCCAGTATAGAAAGTGTGGAATATTTGAATGATTGACATTTACATGTAAAAGAGACCCTTTTTCAAATCGATATAACTATTGAACGAGTTATCGTATCGACAATCTGAAATACACAAAATGTTCATAAAGTTACTGTCTAACCTTTTTCAAATCGATATAACTATTGAAAGAGTTATCGTATCGACAATCTGAAATACACAAAATGTTCATAAAGTTACTGTCTACAATCATGAATAACAGAATTCTGATTGCGGACTTAGTTTGGAAGCTAGGATTTCGAAAATAAATACTTCCTAATTTCCAGGAAAGATATTCTTTGCGAAATCCTAACTTCCAAATCGAATGTTCAATCAAAATTGTGTTATTCACGATTGTAGACAGTAACTTTATAAACATTTTGTGTATTTCAGATTTTCGATACAATAACTTTTTCAATAGTTATATCGATTTTAAAAAGGGTCACATTTACATGTAAATGTCAACAATTCAAATATTCCACACTTTCTTGAGGGGCACACTTAATGAAAATATAGATGACTAGCAGTATAATACGCGAGATTTAGCTGATATAATGGAGTAACAATATTATTGCAATTACGGAGCAGGACCCGGTCAAGTGCATAAATCTACGACTAATATGATTTAAGGAATAAATAGGATTATCTAACCTGTTAGTATGTAGTTTTCATTGACAATGGATCCTTAAATAAATATTTTCGCATAAATTAGCTTAGCTATCCACAGAAAATTTTGTGAAGAAATGTAACGCAAAATGGAACGTACCCCCACAAAAATGCGTATTTTGTTTAGTTTGTTGCCTTACTAAAGCAGCGACATAATTGTACGACTTTATTGATGCATTCTGACATTCATACGAGGGTGATGGGTCTGTTGGTGGTGGTGATGTAGTTGTTTCTAGAATTGATAACAATATCGATGTAAGTAGTTGACGAAAGACACAGTTTTTACAATTCACAAAAGAGTAATTAATAATTATATGCTAGAGTGATTGATAATAATAAGTACATGCACAAACAGAGGGCTAAGCAAACTAGTATAGAGTATATAGGTAGGTAGGTGTAGTTTTAATAATAATTTGGTTTGATAAATAGACATAGGAAAGCTAAGAATGAAAGAATACCATCTGTCATTGAAGTTGGGGTCATAGTTGTCATCTCCTCTGGTGTTTGGTTCATCTATAAATTCATAAATAGCTCATGCAAAAGCAATTCATTCCAGTAAAATACCAGTAAGACTTAAGACGCACTAATTACTATTGAGATATCGTTAATACAGACCCAATAGGTATGTACTTACTAAAAGAATGCTAGTGCATATAATTATAGTTACCGTATTTTCAATCCAGGAAGCATGTGGAGCTACTTTAGTGTAAAGGGTTGGAGGACCACCTTCGCGTTTCTTACCTGATGGTACAGCCGAAGAAACACCACAAGCGTACGCATCACCACTGTCACCATTTGAGTAGCATTTCAATGCCCTAAAGCATTCCATGAACAAATTATTTCATGGCATAAACATTTCCAGAAAGTATTTAATTTATAATCAACAATTAGCCATTAGCACGACTGTTTATACTAGAAAGTATATAAAAATACCCTCCCGGATCTGCACAATTGCTAGAAGTAGATGTAGAACACATTTGATCTTCTCGGTGCAAATTGTAGTACACTGCGGAACATTCAGCATAAGAGACAAAGCTTACTTGTCCCTTTTGTCTCCTTCCTAGCCCTTTGTATGAATACAGTTCTTTTTCTTGATAGCCACACACAGTTCCAGAACCTAAAATACATCTTGCCAATTTAAACCGAATATGACTGCCAGCAGAGTGCCATATTTATTTATAAGTTATAACTTCGCCATTGTAATTACAGTCGTCCGTTGTGATGAGTAGTGTAATTATGTAATGTAAATGAAGGAAAATCAAATTGGGTATTGTAAATATGAAATAATATAGTTTCGCACCTGCGTCTGTATTGTAATCTGACGGAGCTAATTGGATCGGTGCGACATAGTCATTGACAATCAACGGCCACTTAAGTTGTAATAAAGCGATATTGTGTTCTAAGCTTCGCACCTGCGTCTGTATTGTAATCTGACGGAGCTAATTGGATCGGTGCGACATAGTCATTGACAATCAACGGCCACTTAAGTTGTAATAAAGCGATATTGTGTTCTTGTGATAAATCAACAGGATTGTAATCCGGATGTATAAATATCTTGTCAACTAGTATTCTTTGTTCTTCGCCTTCCCCTGAAGTGTGATATCAATAATGATTCATATGTAACTATGCATGTGTATTTTTCGATAAAGCTGCTGGATAAGCGTGGTTGATAGAGAGCTATACTTGCCTATATTCAGATCTAAATCGCCTGCAGAAACTATTATTGCATCACTTTTGTCCATAACACAGGACGCGCTTGTTAAAACAAAGTCGTCCCTGATGATGCTTCCTGCAAACCATGTAAAAGCCGGTATTGAATAGAAATCAAAAGCTGACACTAATGAATCAAAACCGGCAACATCAGCCAATCACCTTACCTCCACAGAAATGATAGAATGTCTCCCGAGATTGCAATTCAATCTGGAAATGGTGTCCAACAAAAAAATAAGCGACCCAATTATCCATGACTTTGGAATTATTTTACTCTTAAAAGTTGGCAAAATTCAATAATGCTATGTTGGTAGCAGTATTTTGCTTGTGAGAAATCCGACTTACCAAAGCCACAACGTGTGGATCTTCACCTTGAATGGAATCGATGCATTTATCGTTTTCTTGAGGAGGTGTTGGTTGTACTGGGCCTGCATTTTAAAACCAATTCAAAAGTAAACCAGGTAATCAGTTCAGGAAGTTTTCCATAAAATGAGAATTTCATCTGCTACTTTTATTAATATACCTTTAACGCATAAACAAAAAATAATAAGGCAAACCGTTCATAATATTTCGTTGATTGAAGTTAGTGAACTTTATAATCAAGGGTATGGCCAGGAAAGCCATTGGGAGGGGTCTTCAGTTTTTTATCAGTTTTAATTAGCCCTATTTAATGCGCGAGAAGAGCGAACAATTTTTTGTCAAAATTGAATAAAAATGAAACATTTTCATACTTTGCGTTTATTTTTCCAAAACTTTCCTCTTTCTCTCGGGATCTTGGGGAGCTTGAGCCCCAAAGCTCCCCCTATGGATACGCCCTTGCTTATCATACAAGTTTATCATTTATGAACAGTAACTGATATTGAAAAATGATATTTTATAAATTATCAAATGCATTCTCTTTTCACACTAAACATAATTTGTTCTTATGAAAAACATCCTGTCATCCTTAGAATTCCTTAGTCCTAGGTTGTAGGTAAATACACCGACAAGTAATAATAATGGCGTTTATACATAGAAAATTAGGGTTTCTTAAGCAGGTTTTCACCGATCAATATAAAATCTGACGATTTCAACCAATGAGAATGAGAATATCATGAGGAGAGAATGTACCTTCTGTGGGGAAAGTGATAGGGGTAGGGGTTACGAGAGGTGGATCAGTAATAATCGTAACTGGTGGCGGAGTTGCTGGTGTAACTGGTTCTGGTGTAGGAGTGGCTGGGGGCGGAGTAGTGTTCGATGGACAACACCTTATCTGCATCTTATTTTTGTCAGCGGCTCTTCGACATCTTCTTGTAGACTCCACGTAATATCCAGTTGGACACTCTTGAACTGCGGCCCGACAGCGAATCCATGAACAATGCTTTGCACCGAAGCCTTTGCCTCCGTCAACTCCAGTTTGGAAAACACAAGTCACAATAAACAGAAAAACGATCACCAGCGATAACTTTCCATTGTGAACCCCGGTATCCATTGATCTATCCTGTTCGTTTCCGCAGCGGATGCCCTTCATCACATCATATAATCTGCATTCTGATACCTTGTACTTTTGTGGCGAAACTGCTAAAATCTGATACTGTGGATGCGAGTAAACATTGGCTATCAAAAAAGCATAAATTTATTGGCCATTTAACCTTATAATTGTGTACACTGTCCCTAATTAGTTTGTTCCTTTTTAGTGTTTTGAGGAAGACAATAATATCTTTGTTAATGTCGCTTCATAATTCAATAGCCAGTCCTCTTTGTCTCCGGTTTTGCGAACAAATTCCATTGTATTCTAGTCAATTATTACTAAATTATTCCTGTGTTTTTGTACATCTGTGGAATACCGTTCATTCTCAGAAACCTCCTTACGACTAGACGATGATCATTCCTGTATAAATAATAATCTGTAGACCATTCGATTGCTGCATCGATTACATAGCAGTTGGCAGTCTCCAGCTCCACTCTTCAATGTGAGCTGCACCCAGAATCCAGAGACAGTTTCTGCATGTACAGTGACCGTACAGTGATCATTGAAAAATAAATGGCCAAGCCAAAAATAATAATTTATGTGGATGAGTTGCCTCGCTTGTTTTTCCAGTGCTCTGTGCATATTATGTGCCCTGCCGGTCTCCTTATAAATTATCTAGGCTAATGACACTACTTAATTTATTTAATCCATATGCAATAATATGTAATGCAAATGAACTTAATGTACTTACTTAATGACAGCTACATAGTTATGTAGTAGCAATTCAAAATTCATCTGAATTCAAACAAAGGTATTTCATGGAACAATATATGGCTTTCAACAGTTTTATTTTCACGCTAATTTGTGGTCTTATTTACAATTATAGCTATCAGAAGTCTTTCAAATACAAGGCTTCTGCTGTTTGTCTTAAATAAAGCACATGAGCATTTTAAACGGACGTATCCTTAGGGGCTATTATGTTATATATGAACTCCCGGAAATATGTAATATCCGTGTACACATTAGGAACTTGGTCTAAGTTGGAGTGTATTGCAGAGATTCCCACAATGTAGTGGACTCCGTCAGAGTTGCGTGTGATCATAGGTGAGCCGTAATCTTCAACACATTCATTGCGAACTTGACTGCTGGTGGCGCAGAATTGTTTCTGAATATCTATCTTACTTTGACCGAGAGGTTCCGCAAGATCTCTGTATAAATCAGCACATTCGGATCTTGGAACAAAGGGAACGTCAACTTTGTAAAGGGCTGAAGACCCATTTCCGTTTAAATCTTGTATTTCCCAACCAGTGACAGTTCCTGAATTACCTATCGAATTATTCAGAACATATTTATACTTAGATTCTTTAATTAGCTACAAAATCTTTTAAATTCAAAGTGATCAAAATAGCATACCAAGGTGATCCACATATGTTGCGTCAGGAGCAATACGAACAGGTTGAACGTATTCACTCCACATTCTAAATGGATGCTTCATTTCCAGGATCGCCAAATCTGATTTTCGGGTCGGATCATCAGATTTAAAGCCGCTGTGTACATGAATGTCCTTAACTGTAATCGTTTGTTCAGTGTACTCAACTGAATAATTTTAAGAAATACCAAAATATTAGCCTCAATGAATCAAGGAATAAAACGCATACAATAAGATAATATCAAGTATCAAGTTATGTTCACCACGTACAGTAAGTTAAGTTGAGATTAGCCGCTGACGCATCAATAGTTACTGCTAACTTATCGGCGACACAACTTGCGCTTGTGAGGACATGCCATTCACTGACAATTGCACCACTACAGAAGTGAATTACTTGTCCTTCATTCTGTTCCATGAGAAGGGCTACTATGAATGGATATTGCTTAGGTTTTACCAGCTCGCACTGTAGCAAGTTAACAGGTTCTACAACAACAATAAAAATAATTTCACTTTGCAATTTCTGTACCTAATTAAAATGTTTAAATTGTGATGGATTGTGTAAACCTGGAGTAGTAGGGATTTCACTTTCAGTACTCACTCCCTCAGTCTCCGTGGTTGGTACAGGTTCACTTGCAGACGAGGATTCTGTAGTATAGGAGGATTCTGAAGCTCCGGGGACCACTTCGGATGGAGTAGAGCCCTCAGATTCTGATGGAGTGGTGCTGGCAATCTTACAGCATTGATACATTGTGCCACTCCCCCAGAAACAAGTTTTGGATGTGGTATTCATGTAGTCATTAGGACACGGACTTCCGGTATTGCCGCTGAGGAAGCATTTTGACCAAAAACATGGTGCTTGGGATTGACCGTTAACGATGTAGAAAAGGGCACAAATAACACATGGTAATGTTGTAAGGAATGACTGGGTAAATATTTTGCCAAGCATGATTGGCTGAGGGCAATTACGGTCGTAATCTCGTAATAGTTCTCTATCATTGATAATGCCGCTAGGATTGGGGTTGATGCTCGCTTTTATGCCTACATTAGGTAGATTTCAGGGGCTCGGCTCATGTGCATACTATCGGTAATAAAGTAATAAAATTCTCATGAGTAATAGTGAGTAGAATTGCATAGCAGGCTCGGTAACTCCTGTTATTCTAATTGTAAGGTGAATGAAATTATGTAACTTGGATAGTGTCAGAGTGACTGATTATTCTGTTTTCGATAGGTTTTTTACTATATTATATGCTAATTTTAAATGTGTTGAGACACTTCTGTTATCCTGTGAAGCGAATAACTTATTTCCCAATCAATCTTCTAATCATCATTACATTGATCATCTGCATTACAATATGGTTTTTCAAAGCAATGAGTAATGGTTGATAAAGGTAATGGAAACTGAAAAATGCCGATGTGACAAGATTCATTTAGTATTTAGTGTCAAAGTAAATAGTGGGATTGGAAACATCGTTTTATACATAGTAGGAAGAAATGTTCTGTCAGACCATTTGTGGGGAGAGTGGAGACAGATCAATAGCTTCTGAACAGACTGAGATAATTAGACCGAACTTTCTATAATAAGGTGTTCTGGAGGCGCACATAAAGGAAGGTGTCCGTGGAGAATGGGTTCACTAGGCTGGGGCTGTGGATGGTCTGGTCACACACTATGTACATTGTGGTACCGCTATCTTACACTCCTGTGACATGACGCTAACATTATAGCTATAGGTACTGTTTTCAAATATCACAGTGTCACATATTCCACTACTACTCCTTCACATCCTCTTTGTGTCATATCATAAATATATTAGCTTTATTTATTTTCAGCCAACCATACCACCATAAAGATTAACACACCTATCAATTCAAATGCATGATGTTCATGAGTGTATTCCTATTTATTACGACGATGTAAATGATGCTGATTATTGCTGATGTTGTTAAGTGCACCTACTATCAACCATCTAATTCTAACATAACTTTACAATGTGATATGTGATAGATAAGTAGTAGGATAGTAGAATTTATCTCTTTTCTAAAACAGAATTCTACGATATTTACGTAAACCTTTCGCAAGAAATGATTATGACATCACTAAGTTTTTAGTATTACTTTATTCATTAGGTACATTGATTGAACCAAATATTGGGTTGATATTGATACTGGTATACGCTAATATTGGTACAATTGGCAAGGATAGTAAATCTATTATGCGCATTAAATTATACATATTAAAATGGTATCCGGAGAACTCGAATATATGATTTCGTATATGGGGGTATGGAGAAAACGTATCTGGGTGTAGGGAGATCGTATATACAAATGGAGATATCGCATCTGGGTACCGACGTAGCAGAAAGTCTTCGTTTGTATGTCTTCCAGTACAATTTCTTCTTTATTTAAAGGATCCTTAGGATAATTGTTAGTCCTGACTCGCCTCTCTGCCATATAAACTTCTTACATGATACCCCCATTTGCATATGCGATCTCTCCACACTCAGAAACGATTTCTCCATTTCCAGATACGATCTCTCCACACCCCCGTATACGAAATCATATATTCGAGTTCTCCGTGAACCATTAAAATATATTGCAGTAAAATAAAATGTTAAGATAGATGCATGCAAATCCCAAATGTATCTTTATGGTTGTAATATATAGTAATGTAATCCCTGGGACTATGTACGATAAATTATTCTGGTTTTCTTTATAAAGCCTAGCAAAAAGCGTCTTCTCCAGAAAGTGGCAAATATGTACACGGGCAACATTTATTTTAATATTTTTGTGCATTGCATTCACGAATCGCGACATTCTTGGGGATTTTTAAGGCTGTAGGATATCACAACACTTTATTATCAAAGACTATGACTATTACTATATGATCATTGATCATTCATCACTAGGTACCTATGCATACATAATAAATATTGCACATTTTGCAGTATATTATTTATATTGTGCTTTCTAGCTCGCAAGGTCACACTTAAAACTTATTTTGCATATTATTTTAAACCTGAATATCAGTTTATCTGAATATTCGCTCATACAACGCAAGACAATAAAATAGTTCCCAGGTAGTATGCAATAATCTTTCTCCAAATCAACAATGGAGCATAAAGTTTATACATAAAAGGCTCCTTCCACAAATATTATAGTAAAATCACGGCTTAATTTAAGTTTGGAATATATAGAAAGGATACTGTATAATTATAAAATTAACGAATGTGTAAATAATTCTATTTGTTTGGGCAATATTGTAAATAGAGAGAAAATAATGTATAATATTTAGAAGTTATGGTTTCGTCAACCAATTTAAACCAATAGAGAATTTCAATTTTTCCGACTTACTAAGCGAGGGTCATCCATGATATCTTCCTCTGTAAGAAATTTATAATCAATTGCCCGAAGTACTTGTTTCATTGTAGTAGGCAATATTGTAAATAGAGAGAAAATAATGTATAATATTTAGAAGTTATGGTTTCGTCAACCAATTTAAACCAATAGAGAAAATGAATAGCATAAAATTCCGCCTTTTCGAATGAACGAAGCAAGCATCATAATAATTTTGAATGTTTAGAGAACATAAAACTAAATCTTTGCTTTTAATCTATGAGTAACATCTTTCCACCATGTAGGTCTTTCAAATCCAGCAGGAGTTTGTGACATTACCAATTTCAAATGCTTATAAACTTGTCCATCTGACATTCCAAGGACAGAATTCAAAATAAAATCCGGTGGCGCAATGGAATCAACAAGGGCCACAGCTTCAGGTTTCAAAGTCAGACAAAGTTCTAAGATTCCATCCCGTATTAAGGTTGCAGGCTTCGGTCCTGAAACAAAATTTCCCTGATATAAAGTGCCTAAATGCTTCTCTAAGCTCCACAGTCCGAATAATAGCATCATTTTTGTCAAAACTTGCTGAATTTCAGTAGGAATATCTTTTCGGCTTAACAATTTTCGCCAGAATGTTTCTAAAGTGTAATGCTCAATGTAAGCTAGTGAAAGGGTTCTTGCTTGATAAACTTGAGAGTCATTCCTGGCTGTGAAGGGATCTTTTCCTGATTGCTGTGCAAAATGAAATTTTTCTGCAGTGGATTGTAGCAGCCAGCATACTAGCCATTCGTAAGCTTCAAGAACAACTTTAGGCTGCAGTAGCTCTTGAATTGTTCTAGGATAAAATTTGCGAGCTAAAATGCTTTTGGAATTCTTGAGGAATGTCAAAGAGCCTAATGGAGTTTGGTCACCCATACTTTCCCTTTTAGGATTAGCCCAAATGTTTAATAACCAATTACTGGCTTGCTG
>JABASI010001333.1:0-25930 GCA_019776505.1 Tomocerus nigrus
GGACCGGACCGGACCGGATGCATGACAAAAAATTAATCGGACCGGACCGGAGCGGACCGTGGTCCGGTCCGATCCGATCCGATCCGGTAGTTTATCGAACCAACATTACCTATGTCGGTCCGCCGGACCAGAAAGTAGCAAGTCTGGTGATTTCCTCCTTAAATTCCATTGCTTTATATTTTTAGGGAACTTATTTATAGTGATGTTCCGAAAAATTGTTAGTGGGAGAAAATAATCTTATTTCGGTTTAATAGATAGTTTTGGAGGTCACGATCCGAAAACTTGAAAATATCTTTGGTCGTGGGAAAGGGTATAAGATACAAGGATGTCATTTCTTGGGCATATTTTATGCGGAAACCATTCTATGATGTTTATGAAAGAAAATATTAAAAGTTTTTGAATGTTTTCGGATATATTTTCCCTGTGGGGGTTTAAAACGGTGTGTATAGTATGTAAGGGGAAATATACGGTGCTAATGGATATGTATATGATACTGTGTATGTATGGAGTCTGTATGTGAGGTGCAGGAAAGACTGGCGAGGAAACTACGACGAGACAACTACTTTTACTCTAATACTATTACTCTTACTACAGACAGATACTAGTTTTTGGTGTATTGTGGAAATTCTGTGTGTATGAGACTACCCACGCCCCGAATCCCCTGCCCTGCCTGCCTATACTCTTATTTTGATGCCAGGGCAGGCCTAGCCTTAGTTTTGGCGTGCCGAAAACTCCGTACGCCGTATCTTGGCTTCCTTTTCGCCTTGTCCTCTCTCTCTCTCTCTTCTTTCTGTACTGTTAGCAGTGCTTGAGGATTCTACTCAGACAAGACACATTCCTACGCAGCACTAAAACTAATTCTCTTACTTTATCCAAGTACACTCACATCAACTAACTGGGCTTTTCTAGACAACAAAACAAAATCGGGATGGAGTGCAGGAGCAAATGCAAAGCAATTAGACTCATTTACCATCGAAAATAACAGTTTTCACTCTCCCTTCTTCTTGCTTTGCTTCCATTCTACACCAAACTACTTCCTGTCGCTATTCTTCCACAATCGTCATCATCCCAATAAGACAGCAACAGTTCTCCAACGATCTCTTTGCTACAACTTGACCTCTAACCCCTACTTAGCATACGACCACTCCGAAATCACGTCGACAAACAACAAAACCACCTCACGATGGAGAATGAGGCCAAAAACTTTGTGAGATTCAGATTTAGGGACAAAATATTTTTACACCCTAATTCACATAGACGATCTTTCGCTTATTCTTCCATAGTGGTCTTCCTCATTCTCTACTATTCCTCAATTAATTTTTGTGTTAGTGCTGATCCACATCAAGATAAAGGGATTTCTAAACAATTGTAAGCACACATCTTACCTTTTTCAAGGAGAAAGCTTTTTCTTCTCTCCCTCTCTCTATCTATCTATCTATCTCTCTGTCTATCACTTTACATTTTCTCGACAACAAGGTCAGTTAATCTCTTTTCGCTTTAACTTTTCTCTCTTTTCTTGTCCCCACTTTCTTTCAGGTTGGAAAATTGGGCATCGAAATTTGGAAATCCTTTATTCGAATTCGGAAGATCTGTTACTAAATACACAGAACTTCAAAATGTACGATTCTATTTATCTGTCATAACTTACAACTTTTCTTTGCTTACACGCGCGTTAAAAACCATCCCCACATTAATCCATATTATAATTTATGCTAATTTTATACTGTAATTACACTGTCAAAAATTAGTAATTAAAACTTGCTTTACTCACTTTTTTATACATGACGAACAACACTCATTGTGTTTTCCCTCATGTGCAAGTAAAAATTGGCAAAAAGCACTTGGCCCGTAGAACATGTCAAATTTTTACAGCAATTTCTGGCAGTTTAAATAATTTGGACTTGATACGTAGAATTTTAAAGTGTTACCAATTTTGCTTGCAAATATCCTGGGTATCAAATTGGAATGAAATCTAATATAAATATTCTACACTGACAAAATCTAATTTCTATTTATATAAATAATTGTACATAATTGTAATGTAATGTAAACGTAATTGATCTGTACATGTCTAACACGCTAATTTTAAAAGACACAATAATCATACTTAACGTTTAACATTATTCTATAAATTGTTAATTCACATTTTGAATGACATTGTTCTCGAGTGCGACTGTATTATAGTACACGTTCAGTCCAGTCGGTAAATATCTCCTATTCACTATTTGTTAAACAGTTTGATTTAATGGAATCATTGTATTTTATGGTAGTAATGAAAAGCTTAGTTGTATTTCACATAAGATTGGGCAAAGTGGAATTTGGCAAATAGGAACATGAATATTGATTATCTAAGTTGTTAATAGAATGCATGCATTTAATCTGCTATACCTACTAATGCTTACGTATAGTACGTGCGACCTTGTAGTGCATTCTCCTCCTTGTATGCTCTTCCCGATCCGCCGATGCATTTCTATATACATAAGTAATCCAAATGCAACTTGTTTATTTATGCAAAATGCAACTGTTGACCATCATAATCCTCTCATTTATACACAGAGATTCCAAAACAGTGTTAATGGAGATGTCAGAAAAATAGAATTAGACAAAATTATTAACGATATGGGCAATGAAATTCATACTGCCCTCAAGGAGAAAGTTGAAGCTATCAGGGTAAGTACATCATTTCACACATTTTCTCTTTGCTTTAGTTAGGGGCTTGAAATTATATTTGCGGAAGACTGAAATTATCATATAATAATTTATGTACAGATATCCGTCGCGGCTGAATGTCTAAGCAGTTTGTAATTTTTGAATGATAATTCTCATTATTAGAGAAACAGAAACGTAATTTATGTAATTGCAGGTTTCAAAAATTTCAATTTATATTCCACAAAGGAATATAGTAATATGATATTTTATGGCCAATTATAGAAAAGTTTAAAATGTGATCAACTGTTAAAACGTAAATCTCAACTTGTAATTATTGAATTTCAAATCACGAAGAAAATGACGAGATGAATAATTATGCAAGCAATAATTGTAGAATTCAGGCATAATTCTCACTTCTATTTTCAAACTTTAAAAAGTTTGAAATTACATGCTATATAATTGAGTTAACCTATAGGAAAATGAGAAAAATGGATTAAATTTGGTAAAATGAGCTGAGAAAAAGTATATTTTTGGGATTGTTTAGAAAATAATGTGGTGGGCAGAAGAGAAAGCATTTGAATACTACACAAAGCCAGCAGACAGTCGTCCGAAGCCCCCCACAACGTACTATAATGCGAAAAAGCTGAATAAAGACGAAGGAGAGGAGGGCGGTGCGGAGCATCATCTTGATTTGAAATTTGATCATCATTTCGGAGTGCCCGTCAATTCCTACCACAGCTCTATTCATGTTCCTACTTTCATCTATGACAAAAGTAATTTATTTGATTTCACTCTCGAACGATTTTAGCCTTTTCAAACTCTAAGCGTAGACAATCTAATTACCTTCTCCTCATATGTACGTACCGGACGTACTACCTCTATCCCTATGTCCCTATCCCTATCCCTACTACTACAATTCCCTCCTCAGTTTGATCGATAAAATCTATAACGTCATAACGTGAGTTGCTTAATGCATTGCATATTGCATAATGACATAAGTGGAAGCATGAGGATACCTTCGACTTGTAGTAGTAGCAGCACAGCCTAATTCAATGAACTTTTATACCCTATCATTACGACTTTGTTTCTCAATACTCGACAAATCACGCAATTGGGATCAACCATCACATAAGATATTATTATACGGGTAGACTGCACAATACTTAAATATATTATATCACACAATTTAACCTTTCGGACGAAATAATTGATCTACATGTAATATTCATATTGGAATAATTATATATCCATTTATTATCATCCATGGAATCGCAGCTTTGTATGAATATAAAATTAAAAGTGCAATAGATCGAAATTAAAATAAAGTTGTTACCTGTAGGTAGATTCTCAGTCGTACCTTTCGGGAAAATGCCCTTTTTATACGTACATTTACCGTTTGTACCGTGTTTGTCACGGAAGGGATCATTTTAATATCAGGAAGGTGGCCTTCATAATTAGCATTTGTACTACACACCCCTATCAAACCTAATTAATATCTAATAGATTATAATTATTATGCCAATTTATTATCACCTACGGAATTGCAGTTTTGTGAAAAGGGTACAAACATATTAGGTAATATCGTATTACAGACTATAATATACCTACCTATATAGACTACACCTTTAAGTATTTAATTCAGAAATGCATTTTAAATTGACATGTCACATGCTTCCATCCAATTTGCATTTCTTATTACATAAACCAATTTGAGAACGACACAAAAGTACTTTTAGAGCAAATCTTTAATTTAGGCGAAATTTTTATGCACAGAATAGAATCCTGGATCGGGATAGTATACTTATTTGTATAAAAAAAATTCTGTAATAATGTACTACAATTGTAACAAAGTGCTTCAATTTTGAATAGGATTCCTTAGTAGGTACAACATACGATGTGTGCATTGTAAAATTGATGTTGTTCTGAGTAGTGTACAAAGAATCACATAATTTTGTGCGAATTATACATTTAGGTTGAATCAAAGCTCTTTTTACAATTGTGACTCACTAGAGACGTCATGTATAACGTGCATAGAAATAAAATAAATAGGAATCTATGATGATTCATAGGATTAATCATGGTAAGCATAAAATGAGAATAATTTCCTACTTTTCAAATCTGAACTAATCTTATTACAGATATCTGAAAGTATTATCGTAATGAAATGATGCAGGAATATTGGGATGTAGTAGCATTTGTTAGAAATCTGAATATAGAAGCTTAAATTGCGGAAAAGAGATTATAGGAGCGCGTGAATTGATAACAAATTGTTTGGTGTGTGCAGAGGATGATGTTCTGGAATCAATCGGATGGTCTGCAAATATGGATGAAACATTTCGATCTAACTACGAGCAAAACCCGACGCTTTTCTGGCAGTACTTTGGATCAGCCTCTGGCTTTCTGCGGCAGTACCCAGGTTGTTATTTTTGTTGTTCTTACTAGAAATGATGAGGTGGTGAAAGGAAAGAAAGCACGTGGATGCATGTCAATGTCAAGGAAGATAATGGATGCATAAAATTAATGCATTTAACATTGATGTAGCTGTGAAGTGGCCAAATGAGAACGTGAACAAGCACACTCCAGATCTGTATGACTGTCGGATGCGCCCTTGGTATATTTCAGCTGCGAATAGTCCGAAGAATATGATAATACTACACGACACGTCTGGATCAATGACAGGCATAAGAAGAGAAATTGCCAAGCATGTCGTCAACACTATTCTTGACACTCTGACTGAAAATGACTATGTAAATGTATTCAATTTCTCCGAGGATACCACACCAGTTGTTCCATGTTTTAAAGATAAACTTGTTCAGGTTTGTCCCTTCCTTTTCTATCACTCTCTTTCTCTCCCCTGCCCGATACTTCAGTCCTTATTCTACTACGCATTTTCATTTCGGAGTTTCTATTTATGAATATTGTTTTACTATACAGCCCGTATAGTAAAAACTATCTATATTGATCCACAAACTTTTCTATTAATAATTCTCTGTCAAATTGCATTACTCAAGCAATACTGACCATGAGACGAAACTTTTTACATTTTACACATTTGATTTATTTTATTTTGTATCATCTTCCTATTCTATACAATATTAACATATTCATGAATAATTTGAATTTAGAATTAAAGATATAGATATCTTTGGTGCTATATAAAGCTCGGTACCTGTATGAATTATTATAACCAAAAAATATTCTTTCGTGCAATTGTAATTTATTTATTTTCGTATTCTGTATAATATTAACCTATTTATGAATAATATAGAATTATCAGTGAATATGTAGATAGGAAAATTTCTAATTGAAATCAGATGATATTCTTTCGCATAATTTTATTATTCGTTTCTGTATGCTAATAATTTTAAATGCTATTTATGTGTATATTTATTGACTATGTTGGGATTTCAGGCGAATTTAGAGAACATGCGAGAATTTAGAGTTGGGCTGGATCAAGATCAGACAGCCGGTATTTCTAATTTCACTTCCGCCCTCAACCTTGCCTTTGACATCCTGGAAAAGGTATTAGATCGTTGAAGCGTTCTAATTTCTAATTCCTAATGCACTTATTAAACTGGGATTAGTATTTTATAATCTGATTATTGTTGCTATACATGAAAATCATGCTAAATGATTTTGCTTCCTATTTGAACGTTTCAGCATTTGAACGATAATGAGAGCAGTCAGTGTAATCAAGCTATTATGATTGTTTCCGATGGGGCTCCGTACAATTACGAGGAGATATTCAAGGCACGTCAGAATCCAATGCATCATGTTCGAGTCTTTACATATCTCATAGGCAGAGAAGTGACGGACAAAAGAGAAATCATGTGGATGGCTTGTGCTAATAAAGGTACCTAATTAGCCAGAAATACAGTTTTCCTATTTTAAGACCTATTTTAGGTATACAGGAATTCTGGGCGGTTCTTTTATGTAGCTGCTTTTATGATGCATTTATCTCTTTTCTTACAGAAAATTAATTGTTCATGTACTGGGAGATTGCATTGTAAAATTATTTTGGAATTCTTGAAATGCTTTAATATTAAAATATTTTCATTGTAGGGAAAAAGTTTGTTTACGTTATGCTTTGCCCTTGATAGTACTGAAAGCTAGAATTCTTGAAAACATCAATGAAATATTTTTATATTTTTGTGCTAGGATTCTATGTTCATGTAGCCACACTTAGTGAAGTACAAGAACAAGTTTTGAAGTACATGCCTGTAATGTCCAGACCGATGGTTATGCATCAAACTCATGACGTAACATGGACACCTGTCTACGCTGATATCACTGTAAGAATGTTTTAATTAGCAACTGTAAAATTGTAAACATTTCTTATACATTTAAAGCTTGGTTTTCAATCAAGTGATTTATACATAAACATGAATGTATAATTTATTATTGGTTGGGAAAAATTATTAGAAATCCTTAACATTTGCCTACAATGAGATAATATATTTATTTAGACTCGGGGAGATAACCAGCCATTGCTAGTGAAAGAAGATGGGATGCGATTTATGATTTCAGCGTCCGTGCCAGTATTTGATCAAAGAAATTCCACCGTAAGACAAGGCACAACAGACGCGGTCCGTTTCATTTACCTATTCGACTTTTTTCCTTCAATGAACAAAAATTGACAATGCTTATTCTAAGAAATATTCTTATTTATTCTATTGATTCAGTTTCTTTCAGCCCCGAAAGATTTGCGATGGGATTTATTTTTGCGGCCTTTGAGTTGTCTTGCAATGTTTTTATTTGCTTCGTATTGTAACGTGTAATAACGCACATTATTTTCATTTCGATTCATGTGCTAGGATAATAATCGTTGTAAATAATTAAAGCTTTGTAGTAGCCGAGAAACAAGCACGATCATTAATTTAATGTGTACACGAGCAAAATCAACTCGAGACTGCATTTTGCGATGCGTCAATTTCAATAATTCTTTAGTAGAATTTAAAGAAAAATCTTCTTAAAACTCTTTTCTTCTGATAAACCACGTTTTTTTCATGTTGATGAAATAATTGAAATAATTCACAATCAGGAAATCAAGAAAGCTTTGGGAAAAGTTCAAACTTTGACGATGTAATTTTTTACTGAAGGATAAAAAGTGTGAAACGTGACCTGATTTTTCCTTTTCAATGATTTTCTATATTTATTGGTAATCTAATGAGTATAATTTGAGATATAGAAAAAAATCAGTAAATTCAAGAACCAGACACACACTATCGAACAAGTTATTGAGGTATCGTTTAATTTGATTTTTAACAATTTATATTGCTATTTATTAATTTCATAATGCTTTAGATGTACCTACTCATGTTGTGCTTTTTCAAAACGTTTCTTTATACTCTGCACAATTTTATTTCAAGGAACATAGGTTTTTTAATTTGCAGTTTAGAATTTATATGTAGTACTGACCCAAATATTTCTAACCAAAAGTTACTACATAATAATAATATTTGCTCGATTAAGCTTATTACAGTGTCAATAACACGTGTAGCAACAAGTAAGAAGCAATAAATAATGTAGATGCACCAATTGTATACTTGTAATGTAGAAAAGCAGACAAATTTTTAACAAAAATTGACATTTTTGCTTGCATCTCTCCAATTATTTTCATTTTTACAAGTTAATCCTAAAACCTATGTTCCTCCATGTATGCAAAAAAAACACATTAAAACTAACCATGGGGTTACAGGTGCAGTAATCTTCTTCACATTTCCATGAATATTATTTGATTTTCTCCAATGACATTCTTTAGGAACGTATTGCTATTTTCCTTGGTGTTGCTGGAACGGATGTTCCTATTAAAGAGCTCAAGAGAATTGTATCTCCATTTAAACTTGGAGTTAATGGATATTCATTCTTGGTCACAAATAATGGCTACGTTGTATTCCACCCCGACTGGAGGCCAATGGTACATAAAAACTATTTTCAGAATTTTTTAATCAAATAATTTCTAAAAAATAAAACATTATTGCGAAAATAATGCACTACAACATACGACAAAAGACAAAACGTGATCTGTTGAAAATAGTTAGACTGTAAATAATATTTAATTATATATTAAAATGAATTGGTTATTCAGCTGAACAATGAAGTACTGAAGCCGCATTACAATACAGTTGATCTTTCGGAAGTCGAACTACATAGATGCTGAAGATAATTTCAGAAATAATGACACGTCCCTTTTGGAAGTAAGTCAAAATTTCCAAAATCGTTTCACTCATTGTTGAATTTGTAATTAATGGATTAACAAATATAGAAACAAAGAGAAATACGTGATACGTATGATCTAATGGAAGAATTGAGAATTAAACTTTATCTAAACTTGTATAATTGTGTGGAAAATGAGAAATTCCTAATTTTGATCGTCAAGAATATCTTTCCTTTCCTATTTTGAGCATTAATGATGAATTTGTATTGACTAGATGAGACAAGACATGATTGATCAAGATAAAGGCTATAAGACACTAAAGGTCCGGATTCATCAAGACAAATTCGTAAGATTTCCAAAATCGTTTCACTCATTTTTGAATTTGTAATTAATGGATTAACAAATATAGAAACAAAGAGAAATACGTGATACGTATGATCTAATGGAAGAATTGAGAATTAAACCTTATCTAAACTTGTATAATTGTGTGGAAAATGAGAAATTCCTAATTTTGATCGTCAAGAATATGTTTCCTTTTCTATTTTGAGCATTAATGATGAATTTGTATTGACGAATAGATGAGACAAGACATGATTGATCAAGATAAAGGCTATAAGACACTAAAGGTCCGGATTCATCAAGACAAATTCGTAAGTACCTATTGAATTTTTTGGTGAAGAGAGAAAGAATTGGGTTAAGAATGAAGATTCAATTTGTAATCGGGAATTATTTTGATTGCTGCAGAGACGAGTAACAACGAGAAAGCAACGGTACGAATACATGAAAATTGGTCAGACGCCTTACACTCTGGGAATATCAGTTCCATCTAACTTGTACAAATTCCACGGAGAATTGGAGTTACGACGAGACACTGCTGGGATGGATGTAACCACATTTTTTGACAAACCCGAGTCAGAAGACAGTCTGAAATCAGACATGTCCCTCTCAACATCCCGCGACTGGAAAATCAATCCGAAATGGAATTATTGCGAATATATTCGTGGTGGCCATGATTACTACCAGCCGTACACAGGGACGACGAGTAAAGCATCCGACGGGAAAACGAAAGAAGACCTTCTATTGCATTTTCTCAAGGAGATCCAACGGGCGAGAAATTCATGGGCGTGGAGAAATACTGGAGTCGGAATTAATCGACCGAGACATTCTGCTGGAAATTCTAATAAAGACAAATTCCTCGAATCTGATGTTTACGTTTGTAAGCATCTATTTTTTCAAATAAGTTTCTTCATGTGTACAAGGAATTTGGTCGGACATACATTTATTGAATTCCTACAGGTGATAGAGATCTCGTTCAGAGTCTTGTCTTTGATGCCAATGTTACAGACGTCTTTACTTCCAAGAAACTCTGGAAATTCAACAAGAACGATTCGTAAGGCACTCCTATCCTTTAAATGAAATATTCTTAATATGACTTCAAAAATATTCGTACCATAGATCATATTCATAATTAATTATCCATTTAAAAAGGTCTAATCCTAATTAATTGATACATTAATCATGCATTTTGTATAAGTAACTAATCATAATCACACTTGGAAATTAATTGTCACTTAAACTAATATAATTAATAAGCATTTCCCATTTTCTCACGCTCTAATTTAAATGCAAAGCACGCTTGCAAAACTATTTGCACTTATGCCAAGGTAAATATCACACAATATCTCTCCTACTATATCCTATATCTTAGAGATATATATACCATCTTCTTCTGACTACTATTGCTGTATATGCCATATATATATTTACATTCGGGTAAACTCTCGTACATACAAAACGCGATTCATTCTGCATGAGAAGGTGTTTTATCTAATAAGGTTTTAAAAGATAATGGATAAACCACAAGGTATACTACTAATACTACTGCTGAGTAATTATAAAAATATCTTTCACGCTTCAACACTTAAGTGTATATGAAATGTCAGTTGTTCTGAACGTTTTTCTGGCTCGTTTATTAAACTTCATTTTTCCCTTATGATATCTCACTATGGCTTGTTAAATGTGTGAATGAAGTTTATTTTTGGCTTCTTACTGTTAATATTGCGTCATTTTTTTCATAATGAATGTATTAATGAATGAATTTATTTTTCAAATGCTCAAATCTTCAGTTTCAGTTGAAAAGTTTTCGAAATTGTCATTGTGTTAAAAATATTGCACTCTCACTAAGTAATGCTACAGATACCAAAATAGGTCTTTATTAAAATGTTATTCTTTAAATTGATTTAATACTCTCTTACACGTGTTCAAAGACAATTTAATTTTAAAGCAGTCAATGGAGCTAACGGAATATCTGAATTAGCTATTAGAATTGGAAAATAATTAGCAGATATAAATTAATTAATTAGCTTCTTACCTAAAATAATTTCGTGGTGGAGTATGTAATTGTTTTTGATTTTTGTCCTAAATAGGAGCATTAATATAATTTTCAACGTGATGTTTACTAATATTGGAATTGTTCCTGTTATTTAATGCAGCCAATTCATCAAGCTATATGGAATCATCATGTCGTTTATTGCCACTCGGAGTGGTCTTACCCGTTGGATAGAGTTTGATCCCGTTACATTTCAGCCGTCTTCTGCAAAACCCAAGTAATTGTTACAAATGCTTTTCTTAAAGTTGCTCTTTCTTTCAATATTCATAAAGAGATGCCTAAGAAGGTATCTTTTATGTATCAGGCTAATAGGCACATAAAATAAAATGAGTGCTTGTATCTAAAGACTAAAAAGATATCAAGATGAATAAAATATTATGCTCTTCTTCTTCCTACACGCAGCACCTTCATCGATGAGAACCCCAGAGCAACAGAAGAGTTGTGGTACAAGAGAGCAGTGGAGAGATATGAATTTGACCCAGATTCTTTCGTTTTCTCTGTGCCGTTTGATGCTGGAACTCGGAATGACACTACTGTAACCGCAACTCGAGCCATTTACGTCAAGAAGAACCAACGACATGCTCCTGTTGCTGTAGCCGGCATACAATTAAATCATACTATATGGGCTGAAAAGTTTTTCGAAGTCACCTCAACCGTAAATTCCTTTAAACTTCTTAACTTTCATACCCAAAATTTAAAATTCAACCTAAATTCCTACATAAATATTTCTTAATTAATTCAACTGCGATTTTTGGAATTTTTTTGCTTGAAAATTGTCATTTCTTAAAAAAGGTTCTATAGATTCAGCCGCTTTCCCATTTTCGACGAATTTCCCTTATAAAATACGAAAATGATTATACATCAATTTTTTTGCAATGTCCCTGCATAAAAATATGTAATAATTAATTCAACTCCGATTTTGGAATTGTTTTGCTTGAAAAATTTACCATTTATATAAAATGGTTGTTAGGTTTTTTCCGAGTTTACTATTATAAAAACTATTTTTTTTATAAATTACAGTGTATCGAAAGAGGGGATCAAAGTTGCAAGAAAACGTGCGACTCTGGAGAATTCGATTGTTTCGTCCTAGATGATAATGGTTTTATTCTGATTTCTGAAAAGCATGAAGACACTGGTATTGATAATATAGAGGGATAATGTTGATATTTAGAGAATTGTAGTTTTTGGTAATGATTTGGCTTAAATCGACGGTCATTTGTTGTGAATTAGGAAAATTCTTCGGGGAGATTGATGGTATGGTTATGGAAATGTTGGTGAATAGCGACGTTTATAGAAGAGTGCGAGTAGTAGACTACCAGGCCGTGTGTACTCATCCAACAGCGAAATCTAGCTTTGCAAGTTTTCTTTCTACTGTAAGTTTTTATATCTAGTCAGGATGCACTGAATGCTCACATTGATTGATTGCAATAATTTGGTCCACATTTTAAATGAAATTTTGTCACTTTTAAATAAGAATGCAACAAATCATCAAATCACACTTGCATTTTATTTTCTATAGCCATTAGATCACATGCGAAGACTGTTCAGCTGGTTCATAGCACATCTCGCCTGGCTTGCTTTGCAACTCAATTTTCATAGTATGATAAACCCAGATTTCTCCTCTGTTTTTGCTAACGGTACGATATTTCCTGATCAGTAGCACTGAAAATATTTTTTCAAAACAACGTTTTTCGCTAAGAACAATAAGAAGTAGTGTAATTGGATGCTTATTGGATTTTTATAGTAATAGCAAAAGACGAAAGTTCGCCAAATGATGATACCACAGTTCCAGTCGATATGAGCACCATGAATAGGTCACGGCTACGACCGTGTGATAAAGAGTACTTACTCTATACCTATGGCTCTTCCTACAATACGCACAACTTCAGCTACCATGGCCTTCTTACCAAATGTGGCCATAGTGGATGCGATGGGTGAATTTTTAGAGAATATTTTTATGATATAGCTCAATAATTGCTTTCAAGGAAGAGATCTTTAGAAAATGTGCTTATTTTTGCAATAGATACTTCAATGTTCACTACATCCCTCACACAAACCTGATTTTGGTTGTGACGGATGGGAAATGTCGTTGCGGCCTTAATAGTACCACAATTAAGCCGAAAGAAATCAACTATCCTGTCGACGATGAATTTGAGAACAGCACATCAGAAAGTGATGTCCTTACACAACTTTGCCGAATTCCCTACATTCCTCTGTACAGACAAAGGCCGACGCAGTGTCAATCGTATAACTCTGAGGTTCACTTCTTTTCATATCTCTTTAAATTAACGTAGAAATTTTGATCAAATTATGGTAGGCACACCTATTAAATTATCGGGATACATATTATTATTTTCTGTGTAAAAACAAAAGTCGGCTTGAAAAAAATGATTTTTTGGTGTTTTCTGTTTTGCACTTGCAAATTATCAACTATAAATTATTTCAACGGAAAATTTTCACTGATTCGTAAAAAGCAACTTAAAAATAGGAATAAATAATATTTTAGTCAGTATTTTGTGGAAAATCAGTTTCTATTGTGCCAAATGGTTTACCCTGCATAAAGAAGAGTTTTAAAAGCATAGTAATATTTTGTATTATGTGTAAGGCCGTGATTGAAAAATAAAGTGGAATTTATTTTCTGCTCTAGATTTCAGTCTGAAAAGTTTGGGTGGGTCTATAAGTCCATTATTTGTTAAAATTGGGGTATTTGTGTGCTTTTAGGAGGATTACATAAAAGAAGACTGCGGAGCGGGAAGTAGTTTGATAGCAGAGGCGACTCTGGTAGCCATGCTGTTAATCCTCTTACATTTGCATCAACAATGAAAGCCGGATTAGCATCACTCAAGCGTTGTTGATTGATTGAGAAAGAAAATCAAAAGTTCATCCGAACGAAAAGGACTGTACTGTGTATTTGAGGAGTGAGGTCATTGAATTGCTGTAACAGAGAGAGAGAGAGAGAGTCTGTTCTGCAGGGAGAGAAAGTCAGACAGTATTCAGTTCAGTCAGATGTTCAAGTCTTGCTCGGATGCCACACGAAAGCCTTCTTCTCCCAATTTTTACCCTAAATCTCTCATTAGCTATATGATAACTCGTTATATTAAATACATAAATATTAAGGCTACCTTCTTAAAAAATAGTAATTATGTGCATACACACAAAATGTGGTCATTTATTTAAACCTCAGGTGGATACTAGCTTTAGAAATGGAAATTAGGGATAGATCCTTGTGATTGTTGAGATTTTTTGACTTAGCCTAGTCGTAATAATTATTATTGTAGAGCCGATTAGCTACAAAACATGTTTTAAATAGTATTTAATGTAGTTACTGTATTTAAATGTTGGGGAAGTAGATTTTAGGTGATAAAAGTCAAATTTAGGGAAACTAGTCACATCAGAGCAAATCACGTTGCACATGTATAAATATATATACTACTGTAGCAGTCTTCCTGTGTAAATATAAGATACATATTATTATATTAAGCATAATATAGGTACTTATGTGACCAAGGGTATAATAGGCCACATCCCACAAGATATGACATTACACAATGACAATATGAATGAATCTTTGGTTCCGTTTTACGTTGCATATCTGTATACACTTATATGTGCAACTATATACATATTATTATACCATAAACCTATAAGTAAACTATACATATATGCATTGTGTATTTATTTAACTATAGAAGTTAATGAGACATTATCATACATGAAAAAAAGTCAAATCTTCAATTGTTGTGTATATAAATTAAACTGTATATATATTACTATTAAATGATAGACATACTTTGAAATGAATTATTATGTATATAAATATAAATATCTCTTGTTTACTATATGCTATATTATACTACTAATTATTATAATTACTTAATTATATGATAGTATAATATACATATACATAGATATGTGTAAGTAAGATGAACATGAAGCAATACTCTGGACAGAAAGATTGAAAAAATGGGAAAAATTATTGGTAAATGTGGTGTATGGAACCAATAACGTGAGTGAAACCAAATTGATCTTGTTTTTATCCAAATAATGAACATGGATTCCAAACCAAAATAATTACGTTTTGATTGAACAGTACAGAACAATCCACAGAAAAAAGAGACATTGTCGATCGATGATTTCCTTTAGTTGTCAGACCCTCTCCTCATAATCTTACATGTACAGATACATATTTAATGAGAGAAAAAGAGAAATATCATTATGTACACATTTATAATTAATATCTCGAGCATTCCCTTTAATTCGTACCTTTGAACTTCGATCTACTAATTAAACTACTAAAAAAAGTCTAATAAGTCGTAAAATAACTATTGTTAAGCTATGCGAGAACCCATACATACCTATACCCTACCATTTACCATAATGAGCATACCATGATACCAACCCTGAGCAAAAAAATACCATGTTTATAAATAAGAAAGCCAAAATATAACTAAAATACGGCCAAACGATGACAATAATAATGAAGACCTTAAGCTAGGATCACCTGTGTTTTTTAGATTCATAACTATTATTATTATAATCATAATAACTTGACGTACAATGAACATTATTGATTGATCACGTTACAATATTATACGTATGTATAGCTAAATAATAATAATAATAATAATAATAATACTACAACTAACTAATCATTAACATTACAAATATAAGTCATAAAAATCAGTATAAACATTGTCTTCCACAAGAAAAGTGTTAATTATATTTCTATCTCGTAATGTATATGCCTACATATTGAACATGATATTGACATTGAATTGATGCATTCCATTCAATTATCTGTCTATCTCTATCAACCCAAATCCAACATAACCAAACAACTAAATTCAAAAGAATCCTTAATTACATAATTGGACGATAATTAAAGCTTCTGGGATCAGATTCATCATCTACTCTAAATCAAAATTGCGTCAATGCCATCAAAACAAGACACCAGAGCAAAAACAAACTCCTATTTAAAATTATTTCTTTGAATGAATGCAAAATGGTGTTCCACAATATGCTAGTCATGTCATTTTTCAATATCTCAAATATGATTAGTCTCTAGCTAAAAATACGTAAAAATGATGCCTAAGAAGGTGAAGGAGTTAAACAATAAATATCGATTTAGTATGGACGCGAGAAAATTGCACATTATTACACCTGCATTTCTTCTAATTTTCCTATTTCCTTGCATTTTCATATCTCCCAAATTATGACAAACAGTTTTCCGACCAAATTACCAACACTATATGATCAAAAATTATACAATACTGCTGATATCTATTTTGCATAGACCAAAATGAAAAACTATGAAACCTATTATGTTATGTGACATAGATAATATCAACATTAAGACGTTCTATTGAAAGTGATTGACATTAATATTAACAATGATTTCTTATTTAACTGTCAATTTTTAGTTTTAGTCCGAAAAATAAGTCCAGAAAGACATAATCATAACATTTTATTGTTAAAAAGTGTCTTCAATAAGAATTTGCACATGAATCCTGAAGAAATGATCATTAATCGGTTTCTGGTGGCTTTAATGTCGCCATTTATGATTGCCATTTATGGAAAAGTGTAGTAAAAGCAGTAAAACGTCTTTAGAAGAGGTAGATAAAATAGTTAGAGAGCTACAAAGTTATTGCTCTCTTAATCTGAATGTGTTTAAGTAAAATATTGTAGATAGTATTCATAATAATACTAAAGGGAGAGTTAAATGAAGAGTTGTGGAAGTAATTTGACGTTTGATCCCTTCATAAAGCTCATTGAGTGGTTAATGCATTGATGCATATGTATGTATTGTGGGAAAGAAAGAGAAAAAGGCCAGAGGGGAATTGCATATTCCACAGGAATAAATGCAATAATAGAAAGAAGGAGAGAGGGAGAGAGACGTCATAAAAAGTGCCATAAACTTGTCATGCTCGTATTATTTCCAGCAATATGCAGTGACTCATTAAACTGGCCATCCGTGATCCTTTCTGTGTCTATTGTTAAAAGTTTTTGGTAGTATGTGACATGACGCGTTTTGCTTACGCTACATATAATTCGGATGTAAACGAAGAAACAAGGGTTAAATTGGGGAATAATAATAATATAGTATGAGTGAGTAAAAAGGGTAAGGTTGAAAAGTGATGATCCATGTATGACACTAGTAAAATGCATAGTAAAAGTGGTTCTAAATATTTTATTAAATTTAATAATGGTAATGTGGTAGAATTTGAGAGACTAGAGAGAGACAAGACAAACGAGGTTGTTTTTGGGTGTCATTATATTAATAATGTGGGGATACCTATATATGGATTAATAATAGTGAATTGAAGTTAAAAACAAGGGTAGAGCACGCCCCCTTACGCGCAGGAAAATGTGGCAGTGTTCTGTATGCGTAATTGTAGATGGGAAGAAAGCCGAGGCCAGGGCCAGGCTTGCTGCTGCTGCTGAAGAGCAGGAAGAATATGGCCAGGGCTAAAAAGATCCAGGGCAGCCAGGCACTAGAGTGTAGGAAAATCCGAGCTACTCTAACTACTAGAGGTAGGAATGGAAAAAAGACAGGGAAATAGTCAGAGCGAGAGGTTATAATGTAAATAGGAGTAAAAAGTGAGGTTAGGTATGTTGCTTATGGCTTGGCAGACTTCGGGCACCCCGGAAATCTCCGAGACAGCCTCAACTCAACGACTGAACTCATTGACTTTCTGAGACTGAGCAGAAGCTGATTTCGGAGTTTCATTTGAATGCACATAGCATATCTGTAATATAGAAAGCGAGAGTACCTTGTTAGATGGAAAGTAGATTCCGCAGTCAATGTACATGATATTTCTTCTCTGCTTTTAGGGAGTGTCGCACACTCGATAACACGACTACACTACTTACAGTTCCTTCCTTCTTTTCCACACACACACATACACACAAAGCTTCAAATAAAACAATAATTCAACCAAATTACTAGACTTGCATTAATATATTAAGGAGAGACAGGGCTATTAGGAAGAAGACGAACAGGAAAATCAACTCTTCTCCCTGCTACACCGTTAAATTCTAGTTTTGTATACTACGAAAGTGGAAAGGGAAGGACATGGAGACTTCTTTACACCCAACCTAAGCTATAAAAGAAGAAGTAGCAAGAAAAAGAAGAAAACAAAAGAGAAAGCCAATAATATCCCACAGAGAAATTAGCACACTATCCTCATTCACCAACGGAGAATTTATTTTATAGTCCACAGTCCACACCAGTCTCATGTCAATTGATTTTCACCAAATTTTCACCATTTTCTATGTGATCACCAGCTGAGTTTTCAAGTAGACACGACGGAAAACGGAAAGTCTACTCCTCTACACATGAGTTTTTACGTTGGGCGAATATGAAAATTTGAATTACAAGTTGAATCAGGAATTTTTCCCTCGTTTTCTCATTCTCTCCTGAAAATTATTCGCTTTTCAGTACGCAAATGTATAATATTTTATTTTCTCAGTTAGTGTCTTTAGAAAGAGTGAAAGTTAGTACGTTTTCCAGTTATCTACAATCCTTTTCATCGCCACACACCTTACAGATCAATAATTATTTTACTACCACCACTACTACTATTATGTGTTAACCTAACTGTAGTAGTTAGTTCTATATAGTTTTTTGCATTTCTTCTGTCTGTAGCAATAATAATATATTTACTAGTCCTAGAGATTTATTATTATAGCCTCATTTTCATTCATGTTCATTCTGAATGGGAAATTATTTTCAAAAGTTAATGATTTAAAAGCCATATCCTTGCTCCTGCTACGCTACTCTCGACAATAATCATCTGCTGATATTATCTCTACTATATTATAAGTCTAAATTATGGAGAAAATTATTTGTGCCCCATATTATCACAACAATTATTGCAGAATATCTAAGGAAAATATAAATAAATCTTAATTTGATATTACTGAGGAGGGAGGGGAAAAGAAAGACGAAAATATACTAGAATAATTACTAGAGAAAAAGACGGCGACGGGGAGAGGAAGAAGATTCTGTCGAGCCAAGACAGACAAGAACCCCTCCTAAAAAAACGAAATTTGGAAGAAGAATTGTTTCTCATAACTTGTACAAATAAAACAGTTGTAAATGTCGTACTACGACAATGGTGTACACTCACAACAGCAACCACAACAACTCGGGGCAATCGGATCAACTGCAGGTGCTACAACGAGATCACCAAAACCAGGCGTTAATCCCAGAGGTCACCAACGAAATAATAGTCATAGTGGCCATATAACTACTAGTGAACTACTTGACAGTGGTCTTACCACCCGATCCCTTTCCCCAAGACAGCAACAACATCCACAACAGGCTAATTATCCCAGGGATCATAGCTATATTGTTTCTGCCCCCAGTTCCAGGCGGGGCAGCCCCATTCAGTTTCAAAATCACCCCGAACACCAACGACGATCAGCTAGTACCCTTGGAGAGAGACGTAGTCATTACCCTAATCAACAGGCTTCCGGAGGACCTCATTATCAAAGGTTAGCTTCGTCTCATTAATTTTAATCTCTTTCTTTCTCTTTCTCTCTCTCTCTCTTGACTCTCGTCTCATCTATCATCACTTTCTTCAGCTTTCTTTTCACTCATCTATTCTCTAAATTCTAAATACACAGAAAATATTGTACATACTTAGACGTACCTATACTACGCCCATATTTCTATAGGTGAAATTCCTTTCGTTTTCTACATTTTCCATATAATGCACATCTTGCTATCAATTGCTGAAGAAAAGAAATATTTCATTTATCTGAAATACTTATCAATTACCACCGTATAAAGGAATTACTTAATTTTCATTTTCTCCCAAAAGAAAATCAATTTATTTATAGAGTTTTTTAAAACTGATATTATTTTTCATGCCTTCAATGCCTTAAAAGTGCAAAATATGTTTACCTAAAATTCAGATTCGGAAGAACAATCGTATATGCAAAAATATTACTCAAATAATTCTCAGATTCATAAGGATAATTAATTGTAGATGAAAGGATGGAAGGCTGTCATTATTACAATTCGAAAAGTAAAGATAATTTAAGTTAGATTAGATTTCCATGTAGGTTTGGGGATAGGTATATAGGTATATAATCTATATAAATATAATGGAGATGAAATTTAGTGAGAAAAATGAAAAACTGGTCCGTTTTCTAACAATGAGTGCTTTTTGTAGTGTAAAAAATTAACCTGGCTTACATGATAAACTCAACTTGGTAATGAAATGAAATCCTATAGATTCACACAAGAAACTGTGAGGTAAGCTGTAATGTAATGTAAGTCAATCGCATCCATTACAATCTCATAGTTTCAGTTTTCATGTGTGTCGTATTTCTGTGTAGTTGAATTATAAAGCATGTTATGCCGTTAGCTTATCGTTTTATAGCTTTAGTAGTCTGTTGCAAGTGAAAGGAGTATCGAGTAGTGTAGTGTGTATGTACAAGTACAGCGAGCAAGCGGGTGTTCGGGTGTAGCGTAAAAAAGTGTACCAGTATAGTAGACTAGTAGAGTAGACTAGTAGTAGTGATATCTAGAGCACATAATAATTCGTCTGCCAATCTAACCTACTACTACGGCTCAATACTAATACCTCTTGAGAAAGTGCTTCTTTTATTTTCTCCATAAAATGCTTAGACGTTAGTGTTATTTTGACAATTTCATGTCTTCTCTATTCCTCGGAATGTGTAGCTAGTCGTAATTTTGTGTTATTATTCTTTACGATATGGTGGCTCTTGATGATATTGCTCCTACTACATTTATTATGTATAGCTTTGTTGTAGTAGACAGTAAACCTGTAGGAAAATCTATTATTATCTATCTGTCTCAATATTACCACTAGATATTAACATATTAATAATAATATTACCATAATCCTATAGAAAATTAGAGGTTATAAAAAGAAAATAGGTAGATACCTACTATAGATTTGACATAATTAACATAATTAACATAGCTCTAGAAAATAATCCTAAAAAAATAGACGAAAACTAGCAATAAATCGTATGATTTAGATTTAGGTGTATGTAATTCGTAAAATTAGGCTAACCAATAACTTTCTCCAGTTCAATTGAGGATTAATAGCAATTTGTGACTGTTGTATGAATGTAGACCGCTGTCGAATAGCAGATCGACGACGAACTCACCAATAACTCATCAACAACACGCGGATTACTACCACGGTCAAGGTGCTCAAGAACGAGGCTACTATTCGGATCGTTACAACACGATGGACGATTACAACATGATGGACGACTACAGGACGGGTGGGCAACCCGCCCAGGGCTCCGCCGCTCAACAACAACATCAGCACCAGCAACAACAACATCGCTCCCGCTCAACGTCACGATTGAACCGATATGAGGGAGGTGGAGGAGGTCAGCAACAACAACCTTCTCATGACACTCAATTCATTCCTATTCGGGACAGATCTCTTGACAGGCAGGCTCAAAGTGCAGGTCTTGCTCATGCTTCAGACAGACATCAACTTATTCATAGGGGTATGGTTTGTTTACATGAGTTTTGTTTTATTTGTTGCACTGCTTACCCTCTCTACGTGAGTCCCTATCACTCTCAACCCCGTTTTATCATTAACCCTCTACCCCTTACCCTTACCCCCTCTACCCTTCTGTTATTCATCAAAGATAAACAAACCAGATCACTCTCAATTTTTCTACAGTCTGTATAGTAGATAATCTTTTCTCGTGAGTCTGGTTAATACTACCAAGAAAAATATAGGTCTTATAATGTAGCGTACCGTATTACCCGATTTACATTCCCGGGAGACGTATTTTCGCCACCAACTTTCTTTTAAACCAAAATAAATGAAATAAATCCCCTCTCTGGAGACGCTATTTGCATAGGAATTCCTTTGCAAAAGTTTCTCTGTCATTGCGTTGTAGGCTGAGATGGCTGGTTTATAATTGTATGGAGAGCAAAACAGGATTATTGGCAAGTCTTGGATGAAACACTATGCCCGGATTTCCTTTGTATTGTTCACACTCCTGGACGTTCTGCTGCAGGAGCAAGTTTCGTGATGAAATTTAGCTGTTTCCTCTATATATAAGCTCCCTCTGGGGATTTATACATAACAATGCGGGATTTAATCGAGTAATACGGTATCTAAAGCATAATTAAAAGCTTGCGAGTCTTGTTTCTAGTTTCTGATAGGAAATATATACGTTCCTGGGATTTTTCTTCAAATAAATAGACAGATATTACATTAGTAGACAATATAAAGTGTAAGCGTAAGCATTTCTTCCAGGAACAAGAGAATAGAGAGAGAATGTTATTATTTGTTTGGTAATTTAATTATTTCAATTTGTTTTCTTGTTTTACTTGATTGCTCTATTAGTTTCGGGTAGTAGAAGAACGTTAGACTGATAGAGATATCATAGTGGTCTTCCGCGAGTAGCTTTTTAGTAGGAAGTTTAGTGTGCGAGTCTTATTTTGGCTTAATAGATAGTTTCTGAGGGTATGACCTGAAAAAATAGTAAAGAATGCGATGTGTCTTGTGTAGAGAGAAAGTTTATATGGGAAAGTTAAGGTTTTTTAGGTGTTAGCTATAGGTAGGTCATTTGTGGTAGTATTTTATGTGGAAACCATTGGTATGACATGCAAGATACCTCTCTTCTCTTCTACTCTTTAATACCCGTAGCTATATATACCTCTCTGTCTCTCTAGTCTGAGCTCGTTCTCTCAGAAAGCTTCTATCTCTCTCTCTACTATACAGATGACATGACTAAGATACGAACAGGAACTCATTAATGTTTTCCCTGACTGAAAAATGGCTGGAAAAGTTCCGTAGCACTGTCTGTCCCTAATAAGGATAAGTATCCAAAAGCTAAAGCATGATCTATGCAATGCAAGCAACCAACACAGCAATTGTCTATATAGAATGCTAGAGCAGTAATTTAATTGTCGAGGAAATACTTACGTTCGTACCATGTTCGTTCAGTAAGTAGTTTCTATCTATCTCGCTATGGATTGAAAGGAATGTTTCTATTGTAAAGCAAACAATGGGATGATAATGTGTAAAGACAATGTTATCCTATCGATCAGTAGCTCAAGATCCAAACTATTTTGTCGAAGATGATTACTACGGAAATCCAGGTCCGCAACAACAACCTGTGTCAATCCTAAACCGATCTCGACATTCTTCGGGCTCTGGAGCTCCTGTAGCTATGAGACAAGGTGGGCCAATGGGCGGCGGCGGGGATCCGAATACTTACTTGGGAGAACTTCAGATACAAAATTCAGAATTTCAACGAGAACTCGGCAATCTTAAAAAAGAGCTTGAATTAACGAATCAAAAGCTTGGATCAAGTATGCACAGTATTAAAACCTTTTGGTCTCCCGAACTTAAGAAAGAGAGAGCACTTAGAAAAGAAGAATCCGCCAGATACTCTCTTCTTTCTGATCAACTCAAACTTCTTAATTCGGAAAACCAGGTAACATTTTCATCCATCTATCTACGACACATGCACAGAGACTATAGAGACACACACAAGTCGATCATCAAGTTGACAATGTAAATATTGACATGTAGAAACAAGCTCTCCTCGTCCGCCAATTGGAAGAAGAACTCCGAATACGCACACTACGTGGTGGGGCTTCAATGGAAATGCAACGACAAATGGAAGCTCTAATATCAGAAAATGAACATCTCGTTAGGGAAATCCGTATTCTCAGAGAAACGATAAAGGTTTACGTTCATTTTACTCAAAATTAAGCAAACAATAAAGAAGATACAAGAAACATTTGTCATTTTCACTATTTGTCTTCATTTTCAATTAGTTTTCTACATTTTCTCGTTAATTAATTTGATTTACTATTTTTTGGATTTATATAGGAGCTAGAGCTACGATTGGAATCTCAAAAACAAACTTTGATTGCTCGAGATGAGTCAATAAAGAAACTTCTGGAGATGTTACAAAATAAAGGGATTGGTAAGTTTATTGTCTATATAGTTATTAAATGATGATAATAATTTCTATTATTATTAGTGAAAGCATCATAGGATATACGATCTTTCCTTTTTATGCAACTAAATTTTATGACTACCTAATAATGATACAGTTTTACCGTTGGAAATAAGCCTAGGCATTCTATTCTCTGTCTCTATATGTAAATTTCTGCAACAGGTAAAGAGGAAGAGCGAGCAATGTTACAGCAAATGCAGCTTCTAGCTCAAAAACAAGTAAATGCTTTTCTCGAGCCTTTGCATGTAGATCTGTAGTAAAGTACAGATAAGTAAATTATGGATTACTTTTGTACACTATATATACACAATACTTATATTATATATATATACTTTCTCTATAATACAATAATATTATATATCTGTATACTTTTATATGGATATAGTGTCTAAATGCAATTTCCTGTTTTTCTCACAATGTACGTAATTGAATTTGGACAATCAATAGATCGATGAGCTGCGAATGGAAGTGCAAAAGAGAGACCAAGAAATCATGTCGATGACAGCCAAGATGAAGACATTGGAAGAACAGCAACAAGACTACCAAAGACACATTGCCGTTCTCAAAGAATCTCTTTGTGCGAAAGAAGAGCATTACAATATGTTGCAGGCTGATGTGAGTGTGAGTTTATACAACGACACAATCTTAATTTCTGCATCTGAGTCACGTTCTCTCTCAACTCTTTTGCCTTTGCCGTCCCAGCTTCGTTAAAACTAATTTCTGTACTACTAATAACGTCACTTTCCTTGGAAATGCTCTTAAGGATTTATGCATCATAGTAGTAACTAGTAACATTATAGTAAAGCGTGCCTACTAACTACTACTCTACTATATAATATATTTTTAATATCATAATAACACTTTGACTTGACGCAATTGTAGATTCTCTAATCCACGACTGACGTGACAGAAATAACTTTATTATATGACACTAATTCACTTAGCTTTCATTTTATCTCTTGACAGTGCACTTATATGTAGTCGTAGTAGGGAGAAATCATTTCAATTCATTAATTAAATGACTAAGTCTTCCCAAACAACATCCAACTTGATTTTATGTCGAAATTGTTCACTTCCGTCGTTGAAAATTGAGAAGCACCTGTGTACTTCATTGGTAAAAGGGTGAAATTGTAGCAAAATGTATTTAATTCTTATTCTAATGCTTAATTAAATGCATTACTAATATTTTCTATGCAAATTAAAGCATGCTATATAAAAAAACTAATGCTTATTTTGATATGCATTAACTACAACAGTATTTGATTTTGAATGTTTTCAATTTTGGAAATGCTGGATTTTTTGAATGGATAGGCAGGGTCTATTAATAGATGTTTAAGCATTTCACTCTTCCTTATTCTTCTAGGTGGATGAGTTACGAACAAGAATAGAAGAGAAGAACCGGATAATCGAAAAGAAGACAAATGCAGCTTTGCAAGCAGCTCAAGAAAGAAATCGTTTTGCCAATGAATTTAATGAAATCCGTGACCAAATGGAGATTAAAGACCGAAAAATAAATGTACTACAACGGAAGATTGAAAACCTTGAAGATCTACTGAAGGAAAAGGATAACCAAGTAGATATGGCAAGGGCGAGGTATTTACAAGATAATCCAAAAATTAATATTTACCACGGACGCTATACGTATGCATACCCGGCAAGACTAAAATGCCCCACCCTTCGGAAAAATTCCCCACCCTCCCAAACATCGAAATTAGTTTATTGTAGGTTAAATTAGGGTTAATTAGCGGGTGGGG
>JABASI010001334.1:0-25927 GCA_019776505.1 Tomocerus nigrus
CATACTCATACATGCACATGTACAAGACTCAAACTGGACTGAATGCACTTTTTCTCCTGGAGAAATTCAAACTTAGATCTATACGCACAAGTTTCGAACATTTCATAGCCTTTTGGCTACTATGTCTTATAATAATATGCACAAGTATATAGCTATATAGCTATAGTATTTATATATTATGGTGAAGAAGGAATAAGTATAAGTGTTGTTGTGTGACACAATATTATGAAAGAGTGTACACTCGAAGGAACTTGAATGATCCTGAGCTGAGCATTCCACAGAACTGGATGATTTTTAACGAGAAAGAAGAGTTGTAATAGAAATTGAATGGAAATATCTTTGGAAGTCGACTGGATTTTAATGTACACTCTAAACAGATATTAAGTTGTAAGAATGAGAGAGCTACCTGATATAAGTAGTTGGAATGTCTATCCGAATTTATTTCTTTTATAGAGTATAGGTGCAAGTATATTATGCGTACAACAGTGCGGAAGAAAGTCGGGTATTACTCCATTATGCGACGGAGTTACTTAGTGTTACGTGTGTGTATTCTGTAGTATTGCTACGTTAGCTTTAGCTTATCGCCTCCCTGGCCTTATTATAAGCTCTCTCTCTCTCTGCAGTAGTTTCTGTAATAGTGCTGACTAAAGCACTCCAGTATTTTTCTTTCTAAAGGGACTTATTGAAAAGTGTTCTATCTTCACTCTTCATTCACTCACTCCACTCATTCTCCGACTGATGTAATGTGTCTCTGTAGCCTTTCCTGTTAACTTGAGCACATTCAGTTTCACATGTTATACTTTTATATGAGAAGAGATTGCAAATCGTATTCCATTCCCTCTTCTTCATTATACAGCTTTAAGTTCCCGATTTCTTTCCAATTACCCGAGAAAGCCTATGCGGATGTGAATTGAGAGGAGTCAAGTCAATGTAACACCAAGGAAGGCGGCAAGGAAAGCTCGGCAACGCCAATGAACCAACATAACAGACAGAAAGAAAAGAAAGCAGAGTGAAAGAGACAGTAAGGCTATGATGGTAACATAGCAGCCCAGATTTGCAAAGCCTTCTTTCTTTCTCTTCGACAAACTTCTCTTATCTGTCAAAGCAAAGAATTCTTTCCCTCTCTCTCTCTCTCTCACTCTCTTCTCTTCCCGGGATTTCCGCCTTTACACACCGAGGTACAAACATACCTGCTCGTATAACCCACAAACTCTCCTTCAACACTGCCAATGCAATTGAATACAACGCAAAGAAAAGCAAAGCAACTCAAGACAAGGAAAGAAGGCAATTCAAATACTCTCTTTTCAAGAATCAACTCATTCGACTGAATGACTTGGGCTTCTTTACTCGCCTCATTTCACTACCAAATATTCTTCAAACNACTCAAGACAAGGAAAGAAGGCAATTCAAATACTCTCTTTTCAAGAATCAACTCATTCGACTGAATGACTTGGGCTTCTTTACTCGCCTCATTTCACTACCAAATATTCTTCAAACTCTTCTTTTACTTTATCCTTACACCTTACGTATAAATCGAACCACCAGCAGATACACATGACATTACATTATTTCAGCAATATTTTATAAGAAAATATTGGCAAATAAAACATCTGTAAAAATAATGAAGATAATAATAGTCTTTAAAATAATTAATGTTCCACCTTTTTGTTTAGCATTGAATTCAGGTTCAAATATGTGACCAAAACTGAAACCAAACCTATAAAACTCTTCTTGGTATATGCATAGGGTAAATTCCTATTTAATGCAATTAGTTGAAAATATTGATGGTATTTTGCAATAGGTAGGTAGTGTAGAATTTTCTAGAAATTAATTTTGTCAAATAACTACATTATTATATTCCACTGCAAGTATCGTATTGTTAAGCCTGTACCTACTGGAAGTAATAACTCCACTTCAATGTGTGCAATGGTCTGCATAAGGAAATAAGAAAAGCAAAAGATGTAATAGGGTACTGTGATTTTCAGCATTTACGATGGTTATTGCGAGAAATCTCAGATTTATGGAGTAGTATTCTAAAAACGCATAAAGTTTTTATGTAGACTATTCCGACGTTGTTGAATATCACGTAAAACATTAGTAAAGTAAGAGTGGTAATAATAAGAAAGATGTTTCTTTTTACTGTTTCCATTGTGGAGGTAAATAACAAAGGGACAGCTTAAGTGAGTGACATGATAGTAAGTAAGAGTAAATCTAAATCAGAGCTGAGACAGCTCAACAGACAATTAATAAATGTAATAAGTAGGATTGTGCCGTTCCTTTTTTTTCTAAGCATTCCTCCATTCAATCCTTTATGATTTCTTGTCTTGAAAGAGACGGAGACAAAGTGAAAGCGAAAGAAAACACGAGTCATAAATAATATGCTTCTCCACTATAGTTCACATTCCTATTTCAATCATTCATAACTGGAGGGTAGTGGTAGTTGGTAGTGTAGGGCAGAGCAGCCGGTTGAGACATTTCGTACATACTTAGTGAAGGACTGCATTCGGGAAACTACATTCTACAATGACATAACTGAGTATAGTGTTTCTGTAAGAAAGCATGAAAATTTGAACAAAGACGTCGTATTTCTATTGGAGCATTATAAAATAAGAAAATCTTTGTTTTCTTCCTCTTCTTTTCCATCTTGAATAAAAAGGATAAAACGAGAGAGATAGGTACATTATTACGAGACACAAAGGCTGCTTAGTGCATTAGAGTGAGAGCCTTTCTTTATACCTAGTACCATCATCCAAAAACTATCTATTTTTTATGAAATTGTAAAGGAATCTGAGAAAATATTCTTTTTTAGTGGGATTTGACTGGTATGGATACCTGGGTTGGCCCACATCTGTTCCCTACATTTACTGATCGACTCTTCTGTGCATTTGCATGGCTATACTTGCCTAAAGCAAAGAATTACTACCTACTTGCTATTTTATTGCATTCCATGTAAATGTGTACTTATTCCAAGTGATTCCATGGGATTGCAGTAGCAGATACAACGTTGGCTCACATCCTTCCGTCACGAACGACGCATCACACATCACATCACGTTACAAAGGATCGACTCACATGTCTTGAGATTCATCAAATAATAATTCATGCAATGCAATGGAGAAAAAGAAAGACAGTGGCAAATGTATCTATCCTTCTTGAGAAACATAAAACGCCTTTGCATGGCATTGCCTCTTGTCTGATCTGAGTTTGGAGTAGAGAACACGTCGTTTTTAGAACACATCACATCCCATCTCATTCACATATTTATTATACGCATCTCTGTATCTATCTGACTGAATAGCTCTCTAAGTAACTTGACTCGGCTTGACGCTCTCTTCTTCCTCCTCCTTCCCAGCCAACATGGAAAAAAGAAAGCCCATATCACTCAAGTTAAGTAAAGTTTGCGAGGAAAGCCGAGCCATTCTTCATCCAGTCAGTTAGACAGGAATATAATGGAATCAAATGGTCTTAGCTCCCAGCATTCGCATAGCATCAGTCACACACAAACAACGTGTGTGTCTTGTCTACTCTCTTTCTTCCTTCCAAATAATATTACAAAACGCTTGTCCTACCACAATCCCTACTTATTTCACACTACCTCACTCTCTAACATCTGCCACACACCTATATCATAACCATTATTATACCTTTTTAATCTTCAGTTTTAAACTCAACCTAAAATAATTCTTTATAGACTAAGTAGATCATGCACAGAAATATTTCTATCTAAATCTCCTATCACTGTCAAATTTTATAACCATCAACTATAAAGAGAGGTTGCAATTTTGCAATGCGATGAGATGTTACTCATTTCAGATGACTTAAGGATCCCGAAAATTTATTAACGTATCTTCTGTGAACGAGTTAATTATTTGGAATTATAAGGAATGCAGGTCTTATTGCCGCACATTTATCACTGAAATAAGTCAGTATTAAGGAATGTCCGAATAAAGCCTTGTTGCAAATCCAAGTTATTTAAAATCAATTTTTGACAACTGAAAAGTTGTGATATAATTTTAAGTTCTGAAATAAAATTATGTACTAAACTTAGTAGATTACTCGGTGTTTTTTTGTTCCGTAAGATGATGTATGGTGTGCATTCTATCAATATTGTATGATGGACGTGGAAGGGCAGCGCCAGCGGTACAGTTCGACTTGTTAGCCGTATCCCATGAGATGAGTTGACTGAAAAACTCCTGAAAATTAATCCTGAACGTTAGGATATTAAGTATAGGTAAATCACATTGAATCGAAGGCATGAACAATAAAACTGGAAGTACATATATCTGAGGTGAAGCGTAGCTCTGTTGTTGCAAAGAAAAATCCCTAGGCTAGAAAAGAATGAATTTTGATGAGATTGTCCATAACTGACTTATACTAATAGATATCTGTTGAAGCCCGTATAACTATCCACAATTACCTATCGTAGAGATAGGAGCAAGTATTAGTTTTATCTTATTGTTAGCACTTTTAGGTATTCGTATAAAGATAAAAGTTGGAGTACACTGCACTTAATGTAGTATCTATCTGTGTGTATTATGTAATCCTCTTTGGGTTGCTTCTCAAACGTTGGACATAAGAAGACGGCATTTAAAGGAGCAAAAAGTGTCGAGACAAGAGAAATGGAGTCATAGATAGTGCGCATCGAGCAAAAGGAGAAGAAACAAAGCAAAAGTAAAGAAGTTTGGGAAATGACAAGGAAATGAAACCCGTTGGTTGTAATTTCTGGTTTTTTCATGTAGTTCTCTCGTGGCCAAACATGGTCAGGACAACAATAGCGGAGCCGTCAAGCACATCAATTATTTTGTCAGCCCAGCCCCATAGTTCTCTAATGCACTGCACTCATGTCCTCTTACTTATTGCCAGTTGATCTCCCTTTTGGCCATCCCTATGACTTATCTAGTTTGGATTTGGCTTGAGGAGCTATGGCTGCAAGTGAATTGTTCTCTCTCTCTCACACACACAAACACAAATTTCTAGTTGGAGGAGCTAGAAGGAGTCGTCGGAGATATAGTTTAAGATGCAGATAGGCACACAACACTTACTTATCTGTCAAAGAGAGTGACTATATCTGTGAGAGCACGTAGGGGCCATTACATTATATTACATTCCTATTAGTCCACCTCTGTGATTATCTTATGGAGAGTAGATAGATTATTTTATAAGCAGAACATTTATCAGTTTTCCCTTCCATCCATCCTTCACTTGACAAAGTGAGGCGAAAGGGAATCTAAACTCATCCGTTCTCCTCTGTCTCAACAGTCTCCGTGAATTTAAAGGTGTGTAGCAGCGTAGCCTAGCTCTAAAGAACTTATATTCTAGTGCACATTTAACAAGATTCAACCAAGACAGAGTAGTGTACACTTTGTATTGCTTAAAAGGATGAAGATCTCTATAGAGCCCTAGTAGATAGGAAATAAATGCTCTATAATAAATGCACAGCCATTAGCATTAGTATGTAAGTAAGCTAGGTGCGTAAATCTTGTGAAATTGTAAAAAAGTGCTTTGGATGTAATACAAAGTACATTTATTAGAGCCAAACCTAGGTTGTTGGAATCCCGTTCCAAGTGAACCTAGGAAAATCTACTGAAATATCAACTCATTTATTCAAGAACTCTACTAGCATGTCTAGACTACACGAGCGAAGGAAAAAGGAAGCTCACAGGACTGGAATCATAGTTACTTCGATTTGTCATGTGTTGACTTGGATGACTTTAGAATTTTGCTTGCTTGACATCGCCTTCGCTCAGTTCCCTTCCTTTTGGTCATCTCTCTGAACAGAATTTACAATCTCTCTCTCTCTGTCCCTATCTACACATTTTTGGCCAACTGGAAAAAGAATATACACACGCACACACTGAATTCTCTTGCTAAAGGAACTCTTCAGTTCAACTCTTCAAACAAATTCACGGAGAAAATCCCTTGATTTATGTTCGGAGCTAGGAAGGGAAGGAAAAAGGAGAGGGCAATGTTCAATGTTACATTCTATAGATAGCTAGATAGTTACGTACGTATGTTCCAAGTTCACATCCAGTTTCCAGGTTTCTCTCTTGGACGCTCATCAAATGAAAGGACCTCCATACACACTAGTACTTATGTTACAATCCATGTAGCTACTACTATATATCTCTATCTAAATATAATATCTTTATAACAAAAGCTAGTTTTATATTATTTGTGCAGAATGAGGCTAGTTGCTCCAATGTTCCAATGGTTAGTCCAGAAGAGAAGGCAATAATGCTCACATAGAGTAGAAGGTAAGTTTTATTAGGTTGTCCTTCTGTCCTGCTCTGTCCTCCTTCTCCGTGTAACTTGTACTCTGAACAGAATTTAGTTCCTACTTCCCTTCACTCCCTTCTCTCTTGAATTATGATATACGGTTCCACGGCCTTGTAATAGCCAACTTTGAAAAACTGACGTCTGTCCTAGCCAGTTCCTCCTAGCTTTGCCCCTTTTACTACATCAACATCCTATCCATATGTAGCTTTAAGCTTTACACACATGACTCTTCTCCAACATAACGAAACGTTAAACTCAACTCGTGTCCTTTTCTCTCTCCCTCTTCAAAAAAACCTAGTCCACTATTATAAAAGCGTCAATTCAACTCAACTCCAATACATAAAATTCCTTCAAATCTCTTTTCTCAAGAGGTATTACCTCAACTGGAATCTAATTGAACAATTTCACATAGGTATAGCACAGTTTTATAGTGAAACCAGATTTTTTATAAATAGTCTTTGTCCTTAAATATGATATGAGTATAATAACCACGTAGAAAAGGAAATATAATAGTTTCCATACAATAATTTACGTTATGTACATAGTTATGGCATAGATACGTATACTACTATATACGTTGTATATTTCTGACAAGCTAGAACTTGTATCTACTCTGGCCAAGATTTCCTTACAGAATGAAAAGTAAGTCGAATAAGGTGGAGTAACTTAAGAGAGGACAGCAAGAGCATGCACACGAAAATGAGGGGAACAAATTTCAAAGTAGTCAATGCAGCTCAAGTTTCTAGAGACTCTCATATGTCCATGGCTATTTCCCATTTTCTAATGCATATAATATAGTTTGTGATAGTATGTACATAGTTGAATGTAGCTCATTCCTTCAGCTTTGTCAAGACTCTCGTTGACTTTCTGTTCTGTTCTGTCTACAAAAGTCTCAAATCAACTGAAGTCAAAGTGGTGAAAGGCTGCTGGGAGCTGATAAGAGTGAAAACGTGAAAAATTATTCCGTTCTTCCAGTAAGTAGTGAAACTATGGAAAGGCGTTAGAAAGTTGCTGAGTTGACTTGATGGCTTCCCTCCTTGTCTTTCCTCCACATAATAACATAATACTGAATTGTCTTCAGATTTCCTCTTTCACTTTCAAACTATTTACTTGCTTTAGTTATCATCTGAGCACGCATAGTCCATAGGTACGAATATTCTAATGGTATTTAAGTATAATTCGTTATATATACTATAAACTATATTATGTAACTACCTTTAGTTATAGAAATAGGTAGTTAACAAGACAAGTATAAATTACAGTGCACTATCTCCCTACATACATAAATTAAATACATGAATTTTAATGTATTTAATATCTGCGCAAAATAGAAAATGACGATGGAAAATGGTAGAATCCATTACGGACTATATTTAACAAGTGTTAAAATACAGTAGCTTTCTCATAGAAAAGTATTATCAAGAAAATTTTAGGCATTGGTACTTAAGTATATAGGGACTTTATTATTTTAAGTGTGAGGGATGCAGACATTAGGTAGGTATAGGGAGTAAAAGTGGAAAGAAATGGAGGAGAGAAATGGTCATGAATTGTTAGTTGGTTTACAGAATTTTCTTTCTTCCTTTCCCTTCCTTACCTACGGTGGCTAGGTAGGTTGTTAGTGGGGACGTGAAAAAGTATTGAAGAGAAAGTAGGTAGGTAGTTGGTAGAATGTTCATTAGTGGGGGCACGGCTATATGTGTGGGTAATGGTAAATATGTGGTTTGGATAGTGTTTGCTCCATTATAGGTTTAGTTCCTCTCTTTTGGATGATCATTACGTGTTAAACTTTTACGGCCGTATTTTCTTATTACCATAACTCATCGGAGTGGAGACATGAGATGGTGAAAGAGTGGAGCGGACGAGGCTGTTAGAACCTCATCGAGTGGCGAACCAAACTGCTGGAGGATGACTCTCTTCATTTCCCACACTCCATTTCAAACAAGAGGAAAATGAGCCATTCTCGAGTCCTCCACAATAACTATAACTGTGCTCCTTGTCTTCCACCAAAAAATTATGGCAAAGTGGTTTTTGCCACGCGATAAAAAGCCGACTCTTTCATGAACTCTTCTAGTGCAGAGTCAAGTCTGCCAAGCCAAACTCTTCTATATACTCTCTTACTTACTTCCGTTAGCACTCACTACACTCAGTCCCCTCTCTCTCATTTTATATTAAAGAGTACAGGCTGCGTCTTAAAGGTAGCCACATTATTCCTATATCATTTTCACTCTGTGTAAAAGAGGTAGGTAGAAGGAAGAGAACGTTCCACGTTGCTACTTTATTTTACTTCTATACACCATACAATAGCTACTAACAACGGAGACTACTATTGCATTGCCACCACGTTCTTAACTTAAGTACGTACAAAGCATTTATCTGCTGCAATACCTTTAGATGACACAGAGAGAGTCAACTCTTTCTTATGGATATATACATATACATGTTGATATTATCATTGTATCTGCAGAAATGCATACAAAAACTATGCACAGGTTATACGTAGTTATGTAGAGCACATTAAATCTAAACCTATAGTGAGACAATAAGAAACTACTTGCTTTTCTCTTCATGTCTAGTACGCTTAAATATGAATACAAGTAGCATGCACAAAAATACATTGTTCACCTATACAACACAGACTCAAACGACTTACTTTAGCTTCCCTACTTTTATTTTCTTTATTTCCGAGCTTTCTTTCCTGTTAAGGTCTTGTCCTAGACTTTTCCCCCCTCTTTTTCTTCTTTCTCCCCTACTAACCGATAACATCTCACTAAGTGAACATCTTTCTCGATTTTTGCCAAATATTATTTCCGAGCTTTCTTTCCTGTTAAGGTCTTGTCCTAGACTTTTCCCCCCTCTTTTTCTTCTTTCTCCCCTACTAACCGATAACATCTCACTAAGTGAACATCTTTCTCGATTTTTACCAAATGCTCTGCCCATTACTTTTCAACTATTACTACTGTGAACGGCGGAACGACTATCGTATCTATGCCCCTCTCTTCATCATCAAGTAAACTATCGTAAAAGCATTCCTTTCCAATCGACTCGAATTGGCTAGTGGGGTGCTGTGCTGCATTTCATCGCCACACAACCTCGCGCCTCGCCAACCAGGCGATAATGACCTCCATACCTACATATAGTCCTCGTTCCTCTTCCTACCCCAAAAATATATGAATTTCCTACCGTATAAGATAAACACTTTTCTAACCCGGACTCTTTCCAACATTCAAACTATAGAAACTTTAAACTGAAGGACATAAGATACAGTGCTTTAATGTATTCATTCCTACTTTCATCTCAATGTCATCCTGAAACCAAGCATTATGTATGCTAAACAAATGCCTCTTCTCAAACTAAACTAAATTGGTTAGACGGAAAGCGGGTCAAGGGAAATGTATATGAAAATCATCACTATCACTATCACAAATCTACAATGCGGATTCATAATACCTATTATATCTCTTTTGTAGTTATTTATTCTCCAGCTAAAGAAAATATAATATTGTACTGTAAAATTATGTTATTCCTTACGTATAGGTCGCTTTGCTATGAAATTGTATTATTGTATAGTTGTTCCTGCATCCTGTGCGTTTTTAGTCAATCACTGAAAATGTATTCCAGAAAGCTAACGAAATGTTACTCACAACAGACTAGGTTAAAAATTTCCGGCGAAAGATCTAACTTTCTGCTTCATGATAATTAATTATAACCGAATTTGACATTGACATTGATGAAGTTGTTCTACAGTTCGGAAAACAAAAATTGCGGTAATTGTAAGTATTTACAAAACTTTTCTGAACAATTCAGTAATTTCTAATGGTTTGATTTTATTTATTTGTCGAATGGTTAAAAATTACTTTTTTTGGTTTCAGGAGGAGGACTTCATAATTCGCCAATAAAATCAGTTTTGACGATAAAATACACAGCAGGAGCTTAACTTTCCTAATTTCTTCATACAGCTCCATAACTCAAAAAAATGTTTCGGAGAAAATTGGTCTCGACTTTTGTTGCATTAGAATGGAGAAAACGGTTAAAAATGTAAATTCTTACGAAACGGAAGTAGCACTGGTAGTTTTTAATTCGGTGAAGTTGAGAATAGTGAGTCAAAAGTTGAAACACGCGTTAACTTGCTTGGTTTTATTAGCATAGGAGATGTAGATTTGGTGGGCCGATATTTGCACATTAGTTGAATTGGGTATAAGAAGAGGGAAGTAGATAATTAGAGCCGAGTGTAAGGAAAGAATGAAAAGTTGTATGACACTTAGCAGTATTTCCTGTCCTGTCATCATTAGCATCAAGAGAGTCTGTAACTTTGACACGATCTCCCAACGAGAGAAAGAGAAACTGAAAGTGGGGAAGTGAAAGCTCGGTGAAAGTGAAAAGAGAGGAAGGGGAAGCGAGTGTGGAGGGAGGCAAGGTTGAGTAACTTGCGAGGAAAATGAAGTGACCTGATGAATGTAATGCAGCCAAATCGAGTCCCGTCGACTCAACTCAAGTGATCTCACTTCAACTCAGTTCAGCTTACTTAGGAACTTATAGTCACTAGTCACTTTGGACATGCATTCATACTCAGACTGTATTATAATCCTCTGTAATATTAGTAGAAGTAGCAGTAGTCAAATTCCAACAGGAAGTACAGATACTTAGAGAGAAGAGAGGGGAGGAAATTGATGAGTCTTTTTGACACAGCCGCTAAAAACGACACTTTAAACTAAGAGACAAGGCGTAATGTATGCGTATTATACATAAGTACTCTGCTCCCCATATATTCAAAGTGTTAGTGTCGAGGAGAGGGCTCAAATAGTTTATGTTACTACATCAGATGTTCCTCCTCCACTTCTAACAAAATTCAAATTTCATAGTCACCGTAAAGCATTATCTAACTCCCTCTGATTCAAATCATTCCCTCGCTAATCCATTGCTGACATGCCAAAAGATTATTTTCAACTTACTACAACAAAAATTATTTCTATTTAAATGCAGTTAAATTCTATTGAAGCTTAAATATAATGATGGTATTTGCTATAAGCCCAAAAATGATTATTTTCTTCCAACCTCATCATAAATAAAATGATGATTTCAGATACGAAGCGATATTGCATAAAGTTCCTGTCAAAAATAATTTATATGCAACCAAATTCAAATTTCGTTTCAAATTAAGTTACATTTTCACTTTGATTTTATACAACTCCATTTCTCAAATAAAAACCCTAGCAGTTAATAAGTGTTTCACAGTATTCAGATATAGAGATATTGCTGTGTATGATATAGGAGGTGTAGCACGGGTAATAATGTGTATACAAAGCTGAATTGAGTAGGTGTACCGTATAATACATTATGAGAAGCAATGGAATGCAATGGAAGGAGAAAGAGAATCCCTACTCTCCTCTTTCAACTCGACTTCCATCCCATTTCTTGAGCTTATCTCAAGTTTTTTCCTGCCGGATGAATAGAATGGGTTGAGAGAGATATCAGAATAATGTCATCTTCATTTTTCAGTGCTTCCAACTCGAGAGGACTTCCCAACATGAGTATTAATCCCTCAGGAGTCCGGTCTTTTATAGATACGTTACGTTAGTTAGTTTGCATGTATAAAAGTTACTTACTTATTGTATTGTTACTACTCCCTTGCTCTTCCTCCCATCCAGAACAGTTGGAGAAAGGACGGGGATCCGTGATTCACTACTTTTCTTACGAGAGCAGATATCATAGACTCATAGCGAAAATAACTAGTAGACAAAGTTAAACATTATGGCTATCCTACTAACTTACGCACTTCAGTGCAATAAAAAATTATGCGTAGAGTCTAGTGCTATTAAGACGCGTGGACCAAAACAAAACAAACAAACAAAAAACTTTTCTCTTGTGTGTTTATTTCCGTTTCTTTATAAAAAGCTAGCATCTTAATATTTTTTGCTTATTATACAAAAAAAATTCTATGTAGATTCTTATCTGTATTTTTAGTGCATGTAAATATAGGAGACTACCATAGTAAATATAAGGAATGTTGTTACGTATTGAGCTAGATGATTACAAATGTACATATAAGATGTCCAACGTAGGAAAACACACATTGACATGATGGTGTTGGTGTTAGTGTGTGGTAGTTGCGTTGTGTTTGCGGCAGATAGAATCTTTCTTTGCTTTTCGTCGTTGTTGCACAGCAGTGTGCTCCATAGTAAGTAGTTGTTGCTGGTATGGTAGTTGGACTGGAGTCCTGGAGAAGAAACGTAGGGGTGGCTGAAGTAATGCAAGGAGAATGTACAAGTGAATATATGTACGTGTCTCCTGTTTTCTTTCTTCCTGTTTGCTTTACTCCAAGATTTTTCATGCACAGAAGGCTTTGCATAATATCAACTCTTTTTGGCAACTTTTTTTTGCAAACTTGGAGAAAGGAAGCATATGGAAAAGGAGAGAGAAAGTGCTGGCTGGGTCTTGTGAAGACGTATGGCATAGCTTGGTAATGACGTAGCATTACTGTAGGTGCATATGATGCATAAATACACAGTCAAATGTCACACGGCATTTACGATACAGAAGTACACGAGCTTATTTCTTGAAGACACGTATGGCATTTTAGCATGTGTACTGCATAACTGCATGTACCTATTTATGTAGTTGGCTTGGCTTACTTTAAAACAGGAATAATACTACATCTATGTATCCTCTAGGTAATGGTGTAGGCGTATGCAAAGTTTAGAGAGAGAGTGAACGTAATCTTTTAGTCCACTTGAACCTATCTTTATATAAATGCAAGTTTCTATAGATAATGTACCTATTTATTTAAGTTATGTACATAGGGAGCGACTATCATACTGTGCATTTTTTCAAGCTCTACACTAAAATGCCTTCATCCTTCATATGTATGTATTAATGCATAGAAACATCCATTGCTATCCTTTTACTTTCATCGTGTTACTTCTTCATGAGATGACAAGAGTAGCAAACTACCAAGGACCAACTGTGAAAAAGCTGAGAAATTTAAAATATATCTGTAGTTAGAGCTGTAGGAGTCTAATGTATTATAGTATGGAAAACAAGATGGAAATTATGCTGTGTATGCAGTTACGTAGAAAAACGTAAAAGAGAGCCGAGCGAGAAACAACGTTCACTGCAGTAACATTATTATATAAAAATGAACTATGCTACTATTCTACTTACATACCTAGTTTCCGAAGATATATGTAGCGTGTACGTATTTTTCTGCATTTAATACACATTATAATAAGAATAGATATTCCCCTGATACAGCACATTTGACTTGCAATCTCCGAGAGGAAGAAAACATGTAGCAGTATTTCCTTTCGTTTACTTTGGCCAACATAACAGTTTTGTGCTATTTATTGTTAGTGATAGTAGTGCCACGTTCTTTTCTATGCCTACACATTCCTACTAGAGCATCATTTCCCATTATGAAAAGGAAGTTGGTGGAAAAGTATAGGATCCTGTTTGATATACTACAGCCTATAGTAGGATGTAATAATATATTATTATGTATAGGAAACTGTTGGAGTTAGATTACTAGCTAAGTTGACTTGGTTAAACAAGCATTTATAACATTGTGATTACTTATAAGTAGAAAAGAGTAGTAGGAGTCAGAAGAAGAAGCAAAAGGATTTTAGGACACAGTTTTCGCTTATGTACACAAGAGAAAATTTTATACGCATATAGTCTGTTGAAAAGTATAGAGAGCGTATGAAAGAACTAGGTTTTTCCTTGGCAGAAGGGAAGGAGAACTTAAGTAACTCAAAAATCCATTCAGTGGTTCACTTTCTCCAGAGTGTTTTATAATAGTACGTAAAGTAGTGAGTCGTCGTGGTCGTTGGTGGCATACGCAGGGAGCAGCGTATGTCTTTCGCTACCTCTTTAATGCAAGCTGCTTTGGCCATCATACAAAATAGATATTCTGTTGTAGAAGCGAGTCAAGTTGTAGTCGTCTATGTAGAAGTTCCTTATGTGTGTTCCTACTCAGTTAATGATCAGCAAAGCATGAAATTGACTCGCAGAATGGATATCGGGAGTTGCAACTCAAGCACGAGTTAAGAGAGATCTCTGCCAATCGACTCCAAACTCGGGCACGGAACAAAGAAGACTTTCCTCGAGAATCTTTCCTGTCTTGTCTTGTCCCCGTAGCTAAACTACTCCGGGGACAACAGACATACATAGACAGTGAGCCTCCTCCTCGTGAAATATATATACCTACTCAAATAATATATGTACCTACTCACTATGTACGTTGATAAATATATATAAAACCATTATTTCCAGAACTGAACAAGTCTGCTTAATAGAATAGCTGCCTTGAGCCTCATTCTACCGAATTGTAACTTATTTAAGAACTTTTCTAATATTCCATGAAGGTAGTTATGCCCGGTCTGGATAAGTACTTACCTTTCTTCTATTTTGCAACGCAGTATGTTATTAAGTGAGGAATTTTGTTTTTCTGCTAGTAGGTATGTATGAAAAATTAGGATTAATTTTGGGCTAGTCATAGGACTTCTATTTTTAACAAAGCCTTTCTCATAATTCAAAGTCTTGTCATGATATATTTCCTAAATTTTCTCAGTAATTCCCGTATTAAATAGAAGAATGGATAAGAGAAGGGTTTGCTTGCTCGTCGACTTAGTTGTCGTAGGAAATGATGCAAGTACATCTTGTAAGTTTTAACTACATCACATCAGAGTCTTATTATTCCCTCTTCCTTCCTCAACATCGCGCTTCTCATTCCATTCACGCTCCACTCTTCACTACTTAACAAATTAATTGCACCCACTTCCACTCGGCACCATCGAAAAAAACCAAGCGGCAGTAGTCACCGCACAGACGACTCTCGCCGCATACTTTATGTCTCAAGACAAGAAAGTAAATAGACGCAACGAGTTCAGACAGAGAGAACGTATAAAAGAGTTACGTAACTTAGTAGTGTTATGTGAGTCAGCTACCTATCCTTTCCTCCGCTAATATATTCCAAGTTGTTTGTAATCCAAGAAACTAGCAACTAGCAACTCTCTCTTCCTGTCCTAACCATTTGCTCGAACGAAACATGAAAATGAGAATTTAGTCTCTATTTACAAATAGTTTTCATCTACTTCCAGCACAAACTATATTATACACATGTATAAGTAGTATAGGTACTAAGATCTACTGCATATTAACAATTTAGATATAGTAGATAGAGGAACTGCTTGCTGACTTTAGTACAGACACAGGAAAGAAGTATGGCAGTAGAACAGGACTTCGCCCACTATGAATAATAAATTCCAAATATTAATGTGACGCCCATTTGGCAAAGAGCTACAAATAACCGAGAAATATGAAGTAATATGCAGCACTTGGGGGAAAAAGAAGAAAAATCGCCAGAAAGTTTCAAATTTTTTAAATATAGTCATTCATGACTACTAGCTACCTACAGCTACATGCAAAAAAGAACATTGGCGGAAAGTAAAATATTTCCCACTAAGTATCTTACATCCATAGGTATATCTATTTATTTCAACTATTTAATGGCCAGACCAACTAGGTACCTTCACGTTTATTTTACTTTCTTAGATAATCAGAACAGGACTTTTCTAGGCCACTACGAGAAAATCTACTTAAAAATGGCAGAGGAATTGAGGCTGAGTAAGTCATAAAACGGATGGGTACCCGCCCATATTCATACTGCAGTACTTAATGCATAGCACAACTATTTAGCATTACGAGACTTCCTACAACAGACTGCAGACCACGACCGACTAACCATTGCATTATTCTGTTGAATCTACTGACAGCATTTCTTAAAAAATGTCAAATTAACCCAAGCCAAAGTCAAACCCGTTATCGACTTTCAAAGAAAAAATTCTGAATATTCTATGTACTTCACACTTTTATTTACATTTACAGCACCTCTTTAAAATAATTAGACTCTGAATTTCGATTTAGTAACTAAAATAACAGATAAAATAGCAGCGCTGCATTTTCATGTTACATGATCTCGTGCAAATATTCCATTAAATATTTTGCTTTATTATTGTAATACCTACCTGGAAAGAAATGAAATACTGAGAAAATGGTTGATAACTATACTGTCAACTGTGCGTAGGCTTAAGGCTTAAGCTGCTCAAAAGTTAGTTTTCTTTTCATAATGAACACACTTAAGTAGGAGATATGAAACTTGATAATTAGAAATAAACTTTTGAATTTGACTTGTTTGACTATGAGACTACTCACGTAGCTACTAAGTATGGTAGATTTGAAGGGTATTCAAGGTTAAGGTGTCACATAAAGCTAGATGAAAGCAATTCCATGTTTCTAACTAATGTTTATATGTCAGTGCGCGTAGTTATGATAAAGTTCATTAGGAAGTCGAACAAGTAACTTTGAGCTGACAAACAATACAGAGAAAGTGAATGAAGTGCCGACATGAAAACAAAAGAGAACAAAAGTGGAACTGTACATATACATAGGTTATAGTAGTAGAGATAATAATAATATAACTAAAATGTGACAGTAATCATGGTCAGTATTATTAGCGTCTCTCTACTCTGCACTTTGAAACGAAACAAAAGAAACAAGCAACCAAGTGGAATTGTCATATCATTACGCATATATGGCATTCTAGTTTGAGTGGGAGTCCTTCTCTTTGTTACACACTTGAGAAGTCTATCATTATTTACATTATAGGTTACTTAATGAATGCTAGTATGAAGGACTTGTATTATTTGCTCAGAACTCTTCAATAACAATTTCATTTGATATAGCCATCTCTCTATGACATATTGGAGGTTGTTATTCTAGAAGTTATTTTTGAAGTTAGCCGATATTCGGCTACCATTCCAAGTTATTACGCAAAAGATAGTTTCTGGCCATTATCTATACGTCTCTGTGAGTAACCTTCTCTATATCAAGAAGTCTAATATGTAGATGTGTAAGTACTACTGCCGTGTAATATTCACAAATAAAGGACTTTCAGACATTTTCAACAGTCTCGACTGAACATTAATGTTATCTTATGTGATTTGGTCCGGAACTGCATGGCTAAAGAGTGGAGAAGGAGTTGGAGAAAACTAGTCAGTCACTCATTGATCGAGTTCATTAGGCAAAGTGCTCTCGCAAACATCTGTGATCCCTTCTCCTTTCTATTTCTCCACTATGTTTACAAATCAGGCTTTTTCCTAGACACACCTACTACCTACGCAGCCAGGGCTGGGACACGTTCTACGTTCTAAGGAAGAGGGCAATTGTGGGATAGACATCCCTTTCCATCCTATATGGCCCCCTTCACCTATTTACTTTGTTAGCCAAGATGTTTGTATGTCAAGCGACTCTCCTTTGCCTCTCATATTTTACTCTTCTATGTAGTGGCTCTCTGTTTCTCCACTTTTCTTTGAATCTCAGCTCTGAACACACAGTTCTGCGTATAATTTAAATCATTAGTTGATAAATTACATAAAGTTGTCCAAAAGCATAATATATTACCTATTACATAAGGTAGGCACCTAAAAACCGACATACTAGAAAATTAGCCATGCTCCTAACCCATCATCCGCGGTAGTTGTGAACAAATAAAAGGTTTTCCTCCATTTATTAACATTTAAATCAGACAAAGCCACAAGATACTATTCAATGGGAACACTAGTATTCCCTTTTACCCTAGAGGTAACTAACTAGTGTAGGAATTATTATATCCAGTTTTACGAGTATTTATTTATTATATCGACGAAAGAAAATGTCGCAGTGAAATTATATGGAGATGCCATTTAATTCACTCCCATGTTCAATTGCAGATGGGAAAAGCCTGACCGCTTTAAATGTATAATTTCGCATTAGAATTTGCTATCTATTTATCTTTCATCGATCCGTGTGTGCGTTGCTTAAGTGCCTAAGTAAATATGAAAGGATGCTTGGTTGATTTACTTGAGGTTAGCATGCTAAACGACGTAAATAGGATAAAGATGGTTTAGTTGAAGATGTAGAATAACAATAATGTAGTAGGTAGTCATATTTCTATGTCTTTTGATATCCGGCCTGTTCTAGATTGAACCACTTCCGGGAATATATCATTGATAGAGAAGGCACTTCATGTGCCAATAACAAAGTCAACTGAGCTGAAGGAGCACTTTTCACGACTCAGGACAGTTCCCCACGGCAGATACATACAAATAGGCAAAGTATCACTTGACTGGAAGCAACATGAGTTAAATTCCCTTTATACGCTCCCTATTTCCTACGGGGAGCTATATGAACATATTGTTTTCATTAGTGGGATATATGGGTTTGTGGGACATGAGATGTACATACTTGTGTGTGTGTGTATATATGTATAGGCACCTGTATGTGTATGCAGTTTCGTACGTAGGAGGAACATAAGTTCGAAATAACATCATAGTATTAGGTCGGGTTGCAATAGGAGTTATACTAGAAGAAGACACTCGTACAGATCTACTCTAAGGATGAGGAGGAGGATGATAGGATGTAAAAGTAGTTGAGTTGTAGAGAGAGAAGATAATATAAGAGGATAGATTTCTTTCTTGTGGTGAGCTTGTATAGGAGAAATCGGAGAGGGGGAAAGGAAAAGGAAGACGAAAATGCGGGTCACGTTTTTCGAAGACCGCCTAACAGGCTCCTGTCCCACACTTATAAACACGAAAATGTCCCGGAAGATAAGGACGAAGGAAGGAAAATATAGGTCGATTCCTGGAATTGTCACTTTTGTGGAGACGGTTCTGTTGACTTTATAGTGTAGCAAAGTTGTCTTGTGCCTTAAGCTCAGCTGTTGTGTTGTGTCCTCTCTGTCAACTACACGTAGGTATGGAAGAAACGTCTCTTCTTTCTGGATTCATCCTGGAAATCCTCATCCCCCTTTGCAATAAGTCCACTATGCACAACAATAAGATATGTGCCTCCTCTCTTTATCTCTTTCTCTAACTTATTTCCTCAGTTTTGAGTATTTCCTCCAATTCCACTCATCTCTTGTTGAGCCAGTAGCGAAAATCTGGCTTTCCTTTTCCTAGTAGCTACATAATAATCCAGAGGAAAAGCTACGGTAAATACTAGAAACCAGGTTCATTTTCCTAGATAAATACTATGAACATCCGCGAACAAACATCGAGTCTTCATATGAAAAACATATATCTTGACTTGACTACTACAGATATATCCCGAATAATTTGCAGTCATCGTTGAAACAAGATAATGATAATCCACCTACTATTTATTAACTGTATTTATGATTGTATATTTAGTCCATCTCCATCCCGAAGCAATAACTGTCTCTCTCTCTCGCTCCTTTCTATAATATCCATATACATATTTATGTGTGCTTTACTTTGAACTGAGTTGTAGGTATGAATAAATATTCTTGCGAATATCTGTCAAACAACTGGAAACTGGAGCGGATTTAATAATATCTTCCTATGAAGTATGCCCACGATTATTTGCTAAGTAGTTAGCTACATAGATGTGTGTACAGAGTTGTTTATAATGTGTTTGCCTGGTTATGCATCTATTTTATTTGTAGATATTTGTGAGTTGGATGAAATAGTAGGGCCTGTGGTGTGGCTCCTACACTTGTTACTCAAACAGAGCCATGAATATGAAAATACTACGCATACATACATTATAGTTACTCTAGTAGTACATAGTCTCTCATTCCTTTTGCTTTTCACTCGTCTAACTATAGAGACAGGAGGTCCTGATGGATTATATTCGATCCTCTGCTCCTGAAATGTTGTAAATCTCGCTCCACATGCAGCAAGGCAAAGGGAACTCATCTTATCATTAGCTTTTCGCTTAGAGCCAATATTTAGCTATAGTCATCAGAGTGTCTAGCTTGTCATGATTATAATTCTGTGTGGTGGGATGATGATATTCCATTTTACGCTATCTGCCTTGGCTTACTCTTTAAAATGCTTTACTGTACTCTAGTGTCATGTCATGCATGCCTCAGCTGCTGGAACATATGTCATGTGTTGATGAACACGAGAGTGTGATGCCTGGATTACTTAAATTACTTATGCATTATATTAGCATCCCTTTCCACTCTCTAGCCCACAAACTTCTGACTTACGATATGACTATTTATTTCCTTCCCGGATCTCGTAAACTACTTTATATAGTTATTAGAGCAGGAGGAATACCCCGCAACTCCTCTACCATTCATATTATGACCAACCAACCAAACACTTACAATGTTACAATCCAAAATCCTATAATACTACTTACTACCATGTACTGCTACTAGTTATATTGGCCTCTACCATGATTTACAATGTAAACCGAAGGAGAAGACAAGACTTTCTATTCTGACCACACTCCCAAACCCGCCTCGCTTGCCTGCTTATTCCAGATTAGAAAACTAACTATTTTAACATTTCATCACGGTGCTTAGAATCTGTCGTTGTTCTACTCTACTGCATTTATTGCCAACAATGTAACTGTATGACCTATATATTTTACTATACCATAGTCAATCTTGCAGAAAATATTTCACAGACTTCAGACTTTTTCTTCTCTAAAATCCTATCCTATATATTTACAATTAACAAACGTTTTCCTATTCATCCTTTACCACAAAAACTCATTTTCCTTTCGTTATTTTTGCAATAAATTATACCAACTCGAGTATTCTCCCTTTCTGACTCATTCAAGCTAGAAGTGGCGACGGAAAAACATTGCTAGAAGAAAGCAAATTAGTTCCTATATGCTTCACAGAACGCATTATTTCTCTACTGGCTCTGGTACACAAACAAAAATTTACTGGGCTAAAGAGCTTTGAAAGCTTTTATGATTTAAGTGGAGCAGCAGCAGTCGTTACGTACTTAGAATTGAAAAGACATAAAATAGACAATGAAATATTTTATACTATTTACCATTTCTTCCTATTTATTTTATTACAATTTTCCAGTTTGCTTGTCTATTTCTACGTCTACCCACACATACACATTCACTGTATATAAATCTGTATATATTATGTCCTTAAATGCGTAGTGGAATATTTTGCAATTTGCAATGGTATAGTATAAAGTTAGTTATTTATGCAAGTAACAGATTTCTATGTTGATTTAGAGTGACTACAGGAAAGGGTTCGACTTTGCTACAGACGTCTAGTTGTCGACAAATAAAATCTTCTCTCAAACGATCAAATAAACTTGAGATATTGCCTTGAATCAATCTGTGTAACGGGATTTTGGAGTATGCACACATCAAGAGTGGTTTGGAATGGCTCGACTAAGTTTGCCTAAACTGGAGGAGCTAGCTGTTGTAGCTGCTGCGTACATGGTTCAGTCAGAGATATGCTAACCGTTTCAAGAGAATTACTGGAAGAGAAAGTGTAGGAGTAAGGAAGTCAAGTCAAGTCAAATCAAGACCGTCAGACACAGAAGAGGAAAGTAGAACTCTACAGTTCACTACAGTAGACATTCAAGTGAAATTCTGTTAGAAATACAGAGCACTACACTTAGACATCCACCTCTTCCTCGTACTAATGTTATTTCCAATGAAAGTTCTAGCTCTTACTCCTTCCACTTCTTCATGCACACTTCTTTTTCGATTTAAAGAATTTCAATTTTCAAGAATAGGCACTCCGCTCGATCTGCTTCAACTAAAAGACAGCCACGTGAACTCAAAGCCAACCAAATCTAGCATCGAACTAAACGAACCAACAAACAACCCACTCGTACACATTCCCCTGCATTGCATACGCAGTTTACATTTTACATAAACCACATTTTCTCTTTATATCGCCATTTCATTACTTTGGCGTTCTATAGAGCGCACCGTTGGGTATTATGTCCTCACATTTACATATCTCTATACTAGTATTAATGCAAATCTACAAGTAAATACTTATACAGGCAAATTCTGATGGTAGAGCTTCAAAACTAGCGCTCCTGCCCCAGTTTAGAATAAAGGAAAAGCAAAACTCTAAACTCCTGCACTACAAAACGATGGAGTTTTACAATATTGTATAACTTTTAGAGCTGGCAATGTGAATATTTTTGAATACAAGAGGTAACTACGACCTTTACGATATTGGCCCACATAGTTGCACATGGCATTCTGCTGTATATGTAAAGATAACCTTCATAAACAAGAGTTTCTGGCGTGAATTTGAGCCGAATTCCCTCTTTATCCACCAACATCGGCATGTTCGTGTCATTTATTGTATTTGCTTTAAAATGCAATAGGAATTCCCATGCAAGCAAACAGTTTGTTGTATCTGGAGCTTTATTCCTAGCCCATATACGATAAAATTGATGGTTTGCGTTTGTTTGACTTTCGATTGCTACCTATGCACATCCACAAGGCGTGTGTAGCTAATGTAGTGTGAGTTAGTGCGTTGAAAACCAGTCAGGAAACTAACCAAGCCAAGAAGAGAGCCGTCGACGACGGAGGCTGAAACGTCCTACTAAAACTTAGACGCAGGCTATGCCCCCTTTTCCTCTGTTCACCTTGGCTTAACCGGGTAACTACATAAGTGTGATGGTGAATAAGACGCGATTGGACGGAAATGGTGCACTGAAATTTGCATCTTTTGTCCTTAAGAGGTGTAACGTGAGTCTTATTCCCACTGGGGGATTCTATACTTTGCAACCAATTTCTATTCTACGGATCCTCTGGACAGGTCACGAATGTTCATGATAGCTCAAGAAAATGTTACAAGAAATTGATCTTGCACACCAAGTAAAGATACTTCCCAGAGAATAACTTATTCAAGCAAAAGGCCCTGTCGAGCTCTTTTCCCTGACTTCCATCCATGTCATCCCACTCACTATACACACAGAGACTGCATAGAGAGCTTGCGGAAAAGAACACAATCATTTATGTACGTAGGTACTTCAGAATAAGTGACGGAGAAAGTTTTGGCAGAAAGAACATTTAGACAATATGTGAGACTAATTTCAAGCTAACCAAGCCGAAACCACACGTTTCCTACGCATGCTGCAATAACAATCCTTTATACGCTCCTCTCAGACTCCTATTTATGCTACATTTTCAAACTCTGTTCAGGTATGTAGCAAACTATTGCACGCATAAACAAATCTGACAAGTTATTTCCTGGTTAAGTGCAAGATTAATACGCACAAATTTAATGTACTCCTCTTGCATACCAAGTAAATAACTACCTAAATAAAAAAGCTCTTTCTGGGAATTCGTTTTTTAATATAAAAACAGTTTAAATGAGAGAAAACGCCACTTGTTTTTTAAAATAAATAATATATAAATGCACCCGTTGCCAACTACGTTTATAAAAAAAGGTTGAATGCAGAAGGGAGGAAGGCTATAAAAATAATGTCACAAGACATTACAGATATTTAGGTATGCAAATGAGGTAGATAATAAATTCAGACGCACATCCAAGGAGCTTTGCTGTATTTTGTATTCTAATGGAAAGGAAGGAGAGTTGGGGCGCTGGAAGTTACTAAAAGCTAAACTTTGTGAATAATTTCTATTGACAGTTATAATATGAAAGCCAAATATTCTTGCCCAGTTTTTTACCTTGTGTTGTCTGTGGGAAGAAGTTGTAGCTCTGTATCTTTGTGTATATCTTTGGGAAGAAGTGAAGTGAAGGCAGAAGAGAGAGAGAGAGAGAGAGAGAGAATAAGAATAGAAAAGGAGTTTAGTTTACGGCACCACATTTTTTAGTGCGAGGATCGTGCAAAAGAGCAACACAAGGTGATTCGAACAACACAATATTTATGAGCAGAGATTTCGGGGAGAGCGAGACAATCGGAAAAACATCTCACCGTTCTCCTTCTTACTGGCATTTGGGCCTTTGCGTCTCTCTAGAGGAATAAATCAGGAGCATGCATGCGTTCCATTGCTCTCTTTCCCCTCCGATTGGCAAAATATAGGAAGGGATCTAAACTGAAACTGAACTGAAGAGCAAATGTCGAAGAAAACTTACATAGTAGAGCAGACAGAGTAATATCTAATACGTAAATACATAGTAAACTAAAGTAAAATGCTCTTTGCTACATAAGCATCGTACATAACTCAGAGTTTGGCCTCTATCATACAAGATACGTTCCTTCTATCTCTATTTTTCTATTGTCGTACTTAGATTTTTGAATCCACCATTCCCATAGCCTACACTACAACACAGCTCAAACTATACTACGGATGAAAAGGAATATAAAAAATGTTCAAGGCTGTTATGTTGTTGTGTATTGGGATGAGATGTGAGCTATTGAGCTATGCAATGCTCCTTCTAGCTTCATTCGTCCAACGATTTGGAAAAACTTCTTGGTGAAATTATTTCCCATTCTGTAGCAGCAATGCTATAACACAACATCTATCTAATATATAATAACATTCTAAACATTCTAAAGTCACTTCACTACACTTTCCTCCAACAGCAATGACATAATATAGTTTATACTTTATACTCTCCCATATTTATATTATATAGTTTGCGTAAACCAAGAAGTTTACAATTCTTAGATATACTATGCATGGTTTCTTCGAACGAACATCATCAGCACAATTCAATTCTACATAGAATCCCGTTTTTTCCGAATCTACTATGTATCCCTGTGCATTGCATCTTTACATTTAAATTCATTCTGTTTCCTAGTGTCTGTATTCCATTGAACATCAACCAGTGTCGGTCGGTTTTTGATTCTGAGCATTTGGAAGGATGCATGTTTCCTCTGTATCCCCATTTTTGAGCATATACTATAGATATATGCATAAAAATATGTGCTATATTTTGTTGACTCGGTTTTGTGCGTATGTATGGATTCTATTGTGTCTAGTCTAGCATAAGAATAGCAGAAAGACAATAAGTATGAATAAAAAAGATGAAACAAAGTCCGATTGGGGAAGCTGATAGAGAATTCTTGGAATTTGCAATTTACATTTTCAATCATGCCGACCTCTTGTTCCGTCTTTTCCTTGTCATTTTATATTCCTTTCTGTATTATCCCATCTCTGCGTGTTTTTATATTAGGCAATACCTATCTTTTTTATTCTGTCGGTCTTTTGTTGTCAGCAACCATGCAACTCCTTCCTTATCTTCAGAATTGAACTGCCAGTTTTTTCTTAGATATTTATAAAGCTATGTACTTACATTAACTATAGAATGTGAATTGAATCTCCTCGTCTGAAGAGATTGAATGAAACGGTTTATAATTCTTTACTATTTACTACGTAGTAATAAAAGAGTTATAGTCAGGCAGAGCCTGCTTTTACTTAGAATGCAAAGATGCAAGGGTAACTGTGTAAACGCCTTTCTTCCTCCTTCCATCCTTATTCTTATTGCTCTGTGTTTCCTTGTTTGTTGTAGCAAGACGAAAAAAATCGGGAGAACCTTTTCTGCCTCGCTTTTCCTTTGCCATTAGCTAATAATAGAAGTATTGAACCTACTTTTAATATATAATCTAATGTAGCATAGCTAAAAACATACTAGGAGCATGCATATTTTATTAACGACAGATTTCTCTCGCTTACGAGCACCTGACTTGTCTCGTCTATCACAAAAATAAATTATAGCCAAGCTATATAAGCCTTTCTACATAAATTAATACAAGTTATAACATTGTTCTACCACATCTTACATAGCTATACTATTTATAACTAGAGAAGCAGAGATTATTGTAGCAGAAGATGCTGGATAGCTTAAGTAAGGATAATAGCTAATGACTATAGTGGCTATATAGATAGATAGATAGAT
>JABASI010001335.1:0-25914 GCA_019776505.1 Tomocerus nigrus
GCCGGCGCAGCCGGCCAGATAAGTCGAAGGGTGCCACTTAACCCCACTCCCTGTAGTAACCCCCAGGTGGGGATTACATCCCCCGTCCAAAGGACGGGTCATAAACTCTAGTAATGATAATAATATTACAATGATAATGATAATAGATGATGCTGAGAAGCATATCATTCACGTGGCCACGGATTTGAACACGGCTGTGTGCAGCATCATGCTCTTAGTGGACATCATGTGTACTGGCATCTTCCTTGTGCCCCCGCATGTCCTCTATCCAATCTTATTCCTTAACACCTACTTCTTATTCACGTAAGCTCCTTTAGCTAAATGAAACTTACGTCTCCTCCACTCACTTCCCTTAAACATGTTCCACTCAATTCGACTATTTCGTCGACACTAATTGCACTTGAACTATTGAATTGAATTGAACAATTGAAACTAATTACCTACCTAGGCATAGCAAACTACGATTTTTAGTAGTCTCCCTGCAAAATTAGACAACAAATATGTATCGTATTAGCAATTTGTAGAAGATTATGATTATGGCTATATATACACAAAACACAACTAAAGTGATAAATAAACTTTGGTATGCAAAGGGTGTACTTGTCCCGGAATAGTCATGGCCATGACCAGATCTACGCCAATTTAAACTGGCACAAGCCTTCAGAGACTCTAATTCTAGTGTTACAGGCCAACGGTTTAGTGGTCTTGAGTCACTTGTTCCTGTGTTTGATGATTTACGTGCGAGAAAGGAAAATCAAGGAATATTCACTGGAGACGAAGAGGAAACGTCGCTACAAGAGTCTAATTCAAAGCAGACTACGAGCCAAAACGGTTTATCAAGATACGAAAAGTATAGCCCCACGATTTAAACGGCTCGGAAGTGTCGCAAGTAACTCACTCTCTAGCTAATAAATAATAAAATAACTATTACCTAATGCTCGCGTTAATATATTTAAACAATGGAAAATACTAAATAGAGAAGACTCCGATTTAAAAAGAAATTCCACCTAATCTCTGCACCTAATTATTCTGCAGCGGAACATATTGAAAGCTGGAGACTGGGCAACAGACCCATCAATGAAAGTGATGACTCTGAATCCGGATCAGGAAATCAAGACGGCGACTCATCGCAGCAAGTTACAGGTATCATATGTCATGCTATTCTGAACAAAACGCCTCGGTTTCCTTTTCAATATCTCCAAATGCGTAATTTTGTTGATTACAGAGCAAAATGTTGAGCCAAGACGGCCGGTGCCCTTCGCTGATGTCATCGCGAGACACAAGGATTACAAACCCAAATTGAATTCTCTTTTGCTCCTGTATCAACGAGGTAATAAGCCTGGCTCCATCATGGCTTCCAAGACTTCAGTAGCGTCCAAAACAACTTCGAAGAAGACAGGAAGCCAAGCTATGCGCCAGCAAAGCATCTCAGGCCTCCACGGCCAAACGAAGAAGGGACCGTAACATTCCCATCTCTGCCTGGCTGCCTGTGTCTGGTCATGATGATACGAAGATGTTCGTAAAAGTAGAGCATAATATTATGTAGCATACTGATTTTGATTATAATGCGTAGCAATAATTAATTACTTAATTAGTACGTTTCAATTTCTTCGACCATTAATTAAGCCTGCCGAGACGGCCTCGGGTGTAATCGCTAATAAAAGTAATGAAGGAAAATCTAAGAAATCAGAATTACTTAGCTTGCCAGCAAGATGTCAATTTCCGAAATGATCCTTTACCGTAAGAAATGGGATTTCCTTTTTTCAATTTTGGGCTTGGAACATTATGACGATAGAAAAGAATAGATACAGCAGAGACTGGGTAAGCACTAAGCACCACCAGTATAGTCAGCAGTGTGGAAGTGACGTTTATTGGGAGGCAAGTAGCCAACTTGCTTATCAATGTAAGAGAGAGAGAACATGTTGACGTCAAGCACAAGCTGCAGACCTGTTCATAACTACCAAACAAATACAAAGCATTGTTCCCCCACACTCCTTTGACACTACCAGAACTAAATAGATGTACAATACAATTGCATTTTGACCTCTTTTCTCCAAGCTTTAACATTCCTTTCATCCATTCACATTCCAGGGTTCTTCCCTTCTTTCATTACACCTAGATAAATACAAAAATTCCAAAGGCACGAAATCAACTAGATTTTACAGAGAAGTAGAGCTGAGATCAAACCATCGTCATATTTGGGTGACAGTTGACAGATCATAATTTTATTTGCCATGTCGTCCCTGAAGCATCAAATCTTGATAATCTTGTTAAGCATAGCCGATGACATTAATTTGATTAATTATGCGAGCTCTGGCTGGATCGCAGTGGGTTGGACACTCGCCGCGAAGCGGCGTGTATCCATATATATAATTATGTACAAGTATAGATTCCCATTAAATCAAAGAGCCATCATTGAAATACAACTGTAGAATATTGGGCTTTTTCTGACTGCCGAACACGTCCTCATCTACATAGTGAGCCTCACTCCAAACTGACTTTCGCTCACACCAATATGACTGTCAAAACTGTTTCCCTTGTAATAGCTCAAAATTCATAAGAAAAAAATAACGAGGAGTTCCGAACACATGTGAATAAATTAGTACGTCTTATTAACTCCGAGACGTTTTAAATTGGGAATTTGTAATATGTAATTATTGTGTCGAAGGCCCCAATTGTTGCTTGATGGTTAGTTAGTTAGTTTAGCTTATTATTCAAGTGACAAAATAAACCCATCAATTACACGAATTTAACTCAGTAGTAAACTTTTAGGCTACCACCGCTTTCACCCAAAGTCAAATTAAATTATAACAAAAGAAAATACACTATAAGTAATACACACGACACACCTACGCACGGAAACGGGTTGGAATGGGTTTTATAATTAGAAGAGCCCCACCCCAAAGAAAGTATAGAACCCACAACCCTGAGAATGGGCTATACAGCATAAATAAGGAATTGATGGAGCTGGAAATATTAAAAGCTTTCAGGAAAGGAAATTACCAAACCTTTCGTCGTCGTTTTCACTTTATTTGGAACTTAATGGTGCTGTTTGGATAAGGAAGGGTCCATGCAGATGCCAATTTCGTAGAATACACTGACAGCCCTGAAGAGCGATAGGGATTTTCTTCCTCACTCTTGCCAGGCACAGATCTCGGAGATAGCCGTGCATACGGGCAGTAATAAATCCCTAGCGTGGCCCAGATGGAAGTTAAACTGTTCGCTATTGCCGTTTGGTGCTGGATTAGAGTGAAATTCATAGAGGCTGCTATTTGAAGGACTTTATTCCATAAGTCACTCACTGCTGCAGAATAAAGACAACAATGATAAATCATGTGTCCCACATTCATGCACACGAAGGAACATGTAGCTCTAGGCACCTACTCTCTCTGCACACAGCACAGGACTGCCACAGAGCAACTACCAAAGTTTCAGCTCTCCTGCCCTGCATCCATGCACTTCCATCAGTTCCATCTCCCCATTCCAACACTCACCATCAACCAGGAAAGACCTTTTCGGATCTTGCTCTTTGATTAGAAAGCCTTTAATGGCCATGATGGAGGAATAGAGTGAGGGGGGGGGCTTAGCGTATTTAGAGCAAAAAAGACGATGTAGCCCTGCAAACAGAATATTATGAAGGATCCCACGGAGTCAAAGCTGGTGAATGGGAGTATAGTTGGTGGAAATATGGATCGTCACCTCAATCCACTTTCTCTGCACGTCGATTATCCAAATGGATTTTTAGTTTCCCTGCTTGGATGAAACTACATCCGCACTTTGACTTGTTCTGCTCCTCCTCCACGACGACAGTCTTAAACACAGGAGCAGTGCCATGAAATGAATTAGGAATAGCGACAAGGAGACACTCTCCAATGCAATCCATTTAAAAGTCAGAGAGAGAGAGAGAGAAAAGAAGAAGAATCCAAAGTCAGACTCCTTTGCCCACATTAGGAATTTCCATTTCGTTGCAATGCTTTTTTATTTCCTCTTAGTCGTCACTGGAGCGATAATAAATGTGCATCGACGGAGTAAGTGTTCACAGTCACTCACTCCCCAGTCCCCACTATACACCACTAGAGGTAAGTACTTCCACTTACATTCCTAGGTATCTCATCCTTTGTAGATCCAGCACAGCTTTCTCCCTCCACTTTCACTCACCAACTCACTTAACCAACACTCGACTTCTTTTCACACGAAATTTTGGCGTTGGACAGGAAGAAAAAACAGACGCTTTTCTAAAATCACTTTTAATTCTTTTTCATTCTATTGGTCGAGTTTTTATTCTGAGAGCCTATACAAAGTAGCACAGGTTAAATGTTAGCCATTTTTCATGAAATTGCATTAGAGAAGATGTTTGTCGTAGGTCATAGGTGAAGGTGTACCCTGAGGTTAAGCATTAATTTTCCATATTCTGTTTCTAAAATTTTTGGGAAAATAATTGCTGGATAATTTATTTGTATTGTTTTAGAAAGTTAAGTTAAGGCGACATTTATCCTTCTCGGTATTCTTGTCATCCTAATTCCACTCTCATAAAACATCGGTTCACGGAGAGAGAGGGAGGGAGAGAGATGTACGGAGAGACAGCATGGATTTTTATTGTACTACTTTCTTTCACTTTTGCTCAGTCCGCCACTCAGCCGAACACTCGACTACTGTCCTCATTTTTTATCCTGGGCTTTGTTTTTTCTTTTGGCAAATGGAAGTACGACAACATTAAAGAGCTGCTAATATGTCATCAGCGTGATTACTCCTGACTCTCAATTTCCAGTTGACAATGTAAGCCGCAGATGGGGGAAAAGTGGGAATCTGGTTGTCGGTCTGCCAGTCACGCCTCCGCCCACTCTCTCTCTCTCCATCCTTGCCCATTTTCATTCAGAGTTCGTGCCTGCACAGTCGAGATGTCCTCTGCCTGGAACGATACAATTTCGCGAAATGAACTGCAGATAAATGAAGTGGTCGGATCAACAGGGAATCGTGACTGGCGACTAATGAGTGACTTTGTCCTGGCCGTGTCCGCTCTCTGCACTTCTCTCCGACATTGCCATCAAAAACCCTAAAGGAGTCTTGAAATGAGAATGGGATGTGCAGAAACATCCAGTGGATTTACTGCCCGACTTCGGCAAAGAGAAAGTAGAAATAAAATTATTACGACGTACAACTAAAAAGTATTTTATCTATACCTAATACCCAAGGCTCCTAATACCATCATGACCGTATCTTCGTATCGAGCCATACTAGGAACTAGGAGCACCTTGGCTGCTTTGGTTATCTAAGGAACGAAGCAAGCCGTAGCAGGAAGCTCACCCGCGAGGGGAGATTTGTCCACAATTTTTAAGTTCACCCAATGATACTTGCGCGCTTAATTACACACAATGTGGTACAATCGTAGACTTTTATCATGTAAATGGCAAATTAACCTTCCATGCAGCGAAAGCAAAGTAGGAATTTTGACAATACGAAATGGCATTCTAATGTGAATGTCGCACATGTCCACTTTGCAGGGCCACTCTCCAGCAGATTATTTATGATAACAACTTTTAGTGGTAATTGTCAGTATTTGAATATTCTCGGCTTTGTATAAAACGTCCAGGGTATGGTGAGTTAATGTGATTTAAGGCAGTCTAAAAATCTAAATAATGAATGTCTAATTTTCTCTTTTTAACACAATTGAAAAACCGTACAAATGTTACATGTATGCTGCAGAAAGAACCATTCCCCTTTATTTATTGGGCCACCCCCGAAATGCCAATTGTATAAATACGTTCCTGAATTCCATGTGCCTAGATTTCTCCTGATCATTTTGGCTCTGATCAAGGATGAAAAGTTGTTTGCTAGATGACATAGACTTCCTCTAGAAATATATTAAGATTTAGGGAGATCTGTGTTGATGCATGTATATAACATTGTGCCATAGCAGAACAAGGTTAGTAAATTGAGTTTAGGAGGAATGTTCATTGGCAGTGCAGTCATTAAGGGCGGAACATTAAGAAGGAAATGAATAGGCCGATGGATGTGAGTGTCTTCTGGAAGGAAATGTTCTTTCGGGCTAAATAGAAGTGAGAGCGTTGTAAATTAGAAATGAGATGAGAAGTATTATTTAATGCCTCTTTCTCCTTCTGACTACTTTCTCTGACTTGTGCTCAGCGTTTTGCTAGTAAATAGCAAGCAGCCATTCTCCAGCATTCTTATAAGTAGTCGACGAAACTCACGAAGCCATAAAAAGCTTCATTTCTCATAAAATCTTGCCAAAGTCACTTGCAATGGAATCCTCCGACACGCTATTTAATTATCGGACTCCATGAAATAATACGCTCCTAAATACCCCTCAGTTCTCAGTTCTGTTTATTTCCCAACGAAAATGGATTCGCAGAAGAGAAAGTTTTTCGTGAATTTCGTTCATATCTGCCTAAAACTGGACAAGGTTTACTCACCGTTTACAAATAGTCCATATATAAAATCTAAAACCATATAAAAACCGACAATTAAATTCAAATGCAAAATTCAGTAATTCCAAAACAAAGAAACAATTAGCTGCTTATCTTAGTTCATAATTAAAGCAATGTTTTGTTAGTGCATGATAGCCAAGTAAGTGCAAAAATATATCCAGGCACACTGTACGGGAAGGAAGCTTTTCCGTGGCTGCTACTATATATAGTGCTATCGAATTTCCATCCTTAAACGAATGCTTTCAATTTTCGTAGTCACTAAACAGCCTAACAAGTGAAGGAATATTGGAATATTATTATATATTTTAGGAGTATAAGGTGTGAAAACTCGACATGAGTTTAATTAAAAGGACTTTAAAGTAGCAACGTAAAAGGGAGAGAAAGTTTAAGGAATGTACATAGAAGACGCAGGAAGTTAGGTGCAGCTAAAAGTGCAAGGATTATAATGCAAACGTAAGGGAGGTAATGTAAGTATGTAAAAGTTGTGTTTTGCTTTGAGCAATCTCACTTTGGCAGAGTAATAAAATAAAGTTTTTTATTACTTACTCTGCCCGTAGCCCACACATATTTGCGTTATTTATGGCTTTTATGTAAGAAATGTTGCTTGAAACGTGTACATAAGTATAAGGAGATGGAATCGTTATTTCTGTTATTTATTGCCACTTTCCCACTGTATCGCCGTCGCAGCAGCAGCAGCAGCAGGAAGAACAGGGCAGAATAGAAAACAGAAGTCACTGCAACGCCACGGTGAAAGCAAAGCTCAACACTTCGCCCACTCTGTCCCTGTGCAAACCGAAATGCATGCAACCAACGTTCCCTCCTGCATGCGCCCAAGAGAAAGTTTAATGTTTCCACGGTAGGCACTCTTCTAATTATTTCAAAGCAGCCGACCTAAAAGTCGCACTTGCATTCAAGGAATGGAAGGGTAAATATTTTCAGGGATAAAATGGGAGGCTAACTCAGCTAACTCATGGAATAAAATTTAAATTCAATTGATGGAAAATCATCCTCGTCGATCCCATCAACAAAGCCAAAGCCGCTTCCCATTGCTATGAATGCCACTTAAAAAGCCTCAGTCGTGATAAAAAAGGTTGAAGGGAGCAAAAAGTTTTGAACCAGGAAAGATTGGAACTGCAGACTTCTATCACCAGAACCATGCCGCTACTCCATCATTGTGAACTAACCGAAGAAGGAATGTCCACATGTTATTCTATCACTCCCTCCCATACTCCCATCACAACCTCACTCGCTTACATTCTTACATCACAATCAGAAAATCAAAACGCTTGTCACTTTATGAACAATTTGAAAGAAGAAAACGTAAACTTGACATTTCTAGAGACCCTAGTAGTGTTTAAAAAAATCATACCCGGGAAAAATAAAACTATCCGGGTAAAAATAGTCATTTCCTTAGTATGCACTTAGTCCACTTGCGGGCTTAATCATCTAGTAATATTATATTCTTCTGCTAAATACCAAATACATTGCATTGCACCAGTAAATCTACAATAATGCACATTCTTGCTATTCTGAGAAATGATAACCATGTTAATGCTCCTTTCATTGTAGTATTATATAGAGGTACACATCTAAATAGGATAGGATTAATAACACAAAATATTCGTAGGTAACAACAGCGTTTGAAGGCTGGCTTTGAACTTGCAGGTGGATATAAACAATGCGATATTATTATCGTCCTTAAATTATTATTATGTATCTGATGGTCATGTCATACTAATGTTCTTTAGTTATGGGGCATTGTATGTGGCGTTGATCTAGTTGGATCCTCTGGATGGAGAAATGAATGTATATAGCAGAGCAGGATGTGGGTCTGTGATGGTAGTGAACGAAGATGGGTATAGAACGGTAGGAAAGAAGGAGTCATTGAAAGTGTGGACGAGTCGAGGACGAAAGAGTGAGAACGAAGCATAGAGAAACAATTGCCCTTAGTTTCTGCGCAGAGGTTATAGAAGGCTCAATTCGGACTCGTCTGACCATGATAATCTAATCTTCTTTTGACAAACAATCTCCTTCTGGAGGTTTTGACTAACAAAGACAATATCAATATTAGTGGAAAGCGAGAATGTTTTTCCAGAGAAGTATAAACGTTGGAGTATATTATTATTATATATAGGTAGTTGGTGTATAGGTATAGTTGGGATCTACGTCAAATCACCGAAATTTTCTCGCCGAAAGGCAAGTCACCGAATACAAATCACCGAAAACACAACTCACCGAATCACAACTCACCGAAAACACAACTCACCGAATTGAACCTAACCTAACCTAACCTAAATTAACCTAACCGAGTTGTTTTCGGTGGGTTGTATTCGGTGGGATGTCGATTCGGTGAGTTGTGTTTTCGGTGGGTTTCTATCGGTGGGTTGATTTCGGTGAGTTGTTATTCGGTGAATAGACGTGCTTCGGTATAGTTGGGGTATAGTTAGTATAGATGCGGTATGTAGTTGGGATATATTAATTGTTTGACAGGCTGATTTTTGGAGTGGGACCGGCAAATTTTATTATGGGCCGGCAAAGGAAACCGGAAACCGACAAAGGAAAAAAGTCATTATACCCTATACAATTCCATTAAATTTCTTGTTTATAGTGCACAGTTTTATTTATTTGGTCAATTAAATACAAACAGTAGTAAACAGTCCGAATTGAATTCTCCTGGTGCGGCAGGGACAGGGCAGCGGCAAGAGCCTGGCAACGTCGATTCGCCTTGGACTGAGCTTAGAGTGTAGCCGGTGAGCAGATGATTAGAGAGACGAGGGGCAGGAGTTTGACGGCACACATATAGCCACGATATTTTGTTAAGGTTGAGCCTTCTATTAGCCAAGGAAATGTGTATTCTGTGGGAATGAGGAGAGAAGAAGGCGGAAGGAAGGCGGGCGGGGGAGCGCATGTCGGGAGACGGAGCCAGCATCTTCAAGCAGAAGAAGAGACTGAGAATTGCGAGACGGCAGTCGGTTGCTGCACGCCAAACTCTCGCCTCCTCGTCCTCTCATCTTCAGAGACACCAGACGTTCTCTCTTCCGTCGAGCCATCTCCCTCCACACGGCACTCAACGCAACTCTCCTCTCAATCACTCACACATCACACAGTCACACAAACAAACTTTTCGTCTCCTCCACTCAAACTCTGCCGAGCGTCCCGACGAGTCCGCGGACAGACTCTCCACATCGTCCAGGCAGGAATCTGCAAAGTGCAACTTGAATCCTCCTCTACTTCTCCGCGTTCCTCTACCCACTTCCCTCTCCTTCCTTCCTTGACATGTGAGTGAGTGAGAGAAGCTGAAGAGACTTGGAATTGTCGAGTAATCCTCGGAAGTGAATAAGTGCGGAGAAAACATGTTTTCGGAGAGAAAGGAATGAGAGTTTGGGGAGCGGAAGAATCGGATTCCGTGTGAGCTCTTCCCACCCAAACACAACAACAAGGCAGGGAAGTGGGACAAGAACATCCATTGTCCCTGTCGTCTGTCCTCAGACAAGACAGACACGAGTGTGTCCTAAAGAACAAGATCGGGCTGTGTTCGCAAAGAAAGATGCGGAGTGTGTGAGTCGAGTGAACATGTCCAGAGAGCGGGTTGCAGGAGATGCGGAAGGATCGGCTGGAGACTGCTAGGCAGGCAACTGCTGTAACTGCTGTAGCTCAGGGCTGAGGAAGAAGAATGTAGGAAGGACGTGATCCGATCCCATCCTCCGCCAATAATGCCAGGCAACAAGTGTGCAGATTCCTAGGACGACGCTTTCAGCCCATCTGCACGTCTCACCCAACTCACTTTACAAATATCTCAACAGACTTAAATGTCCATAGTTCATCCTCGTCCTCTTCCCACCGACTTGCTCTAAATATCTCAGCCTTAATTCCAAGTGGAATCATTGACTCTGGACATAGACTAAGATTACACATCCCTCCCTCCTCCTTCCCGCCACTCCCAACACAGCCTGGATCAGTTGATGAGGAGGACGATTTGTAGCCTCAATCATATCCATAATCCGAACAGGTATTGTCAATTCCTTTCTGTCTCTAGATAAATAGGGTAAAGCCAGTGTGGAGGCTAATGCACAGTGCAATAGTAATTTAAACACTTTCTATCTATACAGTGCAGTCACATTCACCGTCGTCTTTGTCTGTAATTGGTTTCTGTAGATCGCAAGAGGCTGTCAGAGGCGAAATAGTGGGCAGGAGACCTCCTGACATCATCTTGCTTCGCGGATATCACGAAGCAGCTCTCTGGGGAAGAAGGTATCCCTTATTCCTCAATAAATCTAACAATGGAATGCAATTTGCTCCTTCCTTCTGTATCAGATGGAACATTCTCTCCTTCCCTAGTAATCGGTGATGTAGCAATACTCGCATCGTTGCATTGCTTCGTAGAGATAAAGCTAAAAATGGCCATTCCCAACAGTCGCTATGAAATAGGGCATGCCATGCATTCTTATTCTCCTTAACTTTTACGTTAACCAGCATTCCTGTCATTACGCATTCTAAAAAGTATTGTCTGGATCTGGATATTTAGTTTTTACATGTAAGTCTTCTGGGGCAAGTAGGAATTGTGAGTAGGAATTTATTTATCTTCACTGTATGTATAGTGAGCCTGAGTCACAGCCACAGCCAATAATTTTCGTGAGGATAATAATTAGCCTAACAGGCACCTCCGCTGAGACACAAAAAACACGTAGTTAAATATAGTATAATATGGTTGACAATCGGTAGATCAGGGACCAAATTTTCGAAACATCATAAATGTATGATCCTAAATTATTCGTTGCAAAGTTTCGATTTTAAAATATTTTGCATTGCAAAATAGATATCCATGGAAAATACGAGATCGTAATACAATGTTTCGAAGATCAGGTTCCAGTGGGATGTATACAGACTGCACTGTTCATACCCAACACAGACTGGCAACAGGAACGACTATTTTTTCGCCAGTAAGAAGAAGTGAAATTTTAATTTCCAAACTCCCGTAAGGACTACCTTCTAGCGCAAAGCTTTGACAACGTACAAATACCTTGCGCTGACTCTATAGGAGACTTTCACCAGCAATAAAGTAGTACAGTAGATTAAAGTAGTTTACCTTGCTACTCATCAGATCCAGATGCATGCTAAGGAAATGTTTGAATTTGTTTGTGTTCAAAGGCAGTTAAGTGGGCGCTGAATGTGAGGTAGTAGTAGCACTAAGTAGATGATTTGGGAGATGGCTGGAAAGATGATTCGTGTAGTGCAGGAACAGAAATAGCTCTAAACAGTAAGCAGGTAAGGCGGCTAGGATAACTAACTAATGCAATGCAATAATATTTGAATAGTCATCACATCCCAACGGAGCGGAGAGACGAGAGGAGAGAGCGGGCGGAGATTTTTATGAGTTCGTGTAGTAGGGACGTATAGAATCGGAGTTTTGTCTGTGGGGAATGGAGAGTAACGAGACGGCGGGCGCTGCGGGAGCGCCGATGGACGCCGTACAGATTCAGTACAACGAAAGTAATGAGCTGAGCGATTTCCCTTTCAACGGCCTCTCTTCCCACGCAACCAACAGAACGGATGATTTATTTCAAGACTACGACCTCGCACTCACGCAACTGGCCGCTGTCTTTTGTATCATCTTCATTCTGCTGGGAATACCCGGGAATCTCATCACCATCGTTGCTTTAGCACGCTGCAAGAAGGTAAGCCAATCTGAACGCCATTTATATATGTCCACGTCCTTACATTATCAAATATTACTAGAGTCAATATGCAAACAACGTTCATTCTCCATAAAATTGCAACCCTAGAAAACGCTTCTAGTTACAGACTGTAGGGCCAGGTAAACTATCTCGGTCAGTAAAAAACATCACATAATATGATGCTCCACATAATGTCCAGAGCGGTACAATGGCTCATTATGGTGCTGGAAAGCTAGATAGCCCACTGGTTCAAACTAGAGGTTTGAACAATGTAAATCTACAAATAAATTGGCTAAATGCAAGGAACCTAGACTACCACCCTCCTCCTCCCCCTTCCTCTATATGTAATATGTAAATGTAATAAATAATTAAAGAAATAGTTTTTTCCACTGACTATGTCTGTGTCGGATTATGTACAGAAGAAATTGTGCTGTGGAGTCCGTGTTCGGTGTTACTCCTTAAAGGCGCGTGCGAGATGATGGCTCACCTTTAGTTGTTTGCCACAGTATAATAAATGTGTATTTCGAATTTGGGTTGCTGTGCTGTGGTACGCAGGGTGCAGTAGACTAATTGGCCCTTTCAGGAGGATCCTCGCGGATGATGATGAGCAATGGAGGAAGCAGGGAAAGCCAAATCCATTTCATCCTTCTCGAAGAAATAATTCCCATCATTATCGTCCCATCTTGCTTTAGTGTTTGTATAATGTGAGATTTGTAACTGGGATTACTAAGATAATTTAACCATAGCTAAGCATATTGCATATAGAAAGTAATATATAGTAGACAGCAGGATAGATACATAGATAGATTACACTTCGGTTGTGGGAGACATGATAGATTAATAATAATAATGGGCAATGGATGGGGCCAATAATATATAATGGGGCCATGCATGCATCAAATAGTGAATCATGTGCACTCAATTTACGCCATCCTTCTGCAACGACCTCCTTCCTCTTTCTGTCCGATGAAGTGCATTTCCACATGCAATGATTTACATTTTGTTCAGAGTTCAGGCATTCAGGCCTACTTGCCTAATGCCTACTGCTAATACAGTAGCGTCAGACAAACATAACAGACGAAAGTTGGTTGGATGGATGGAATGGAGCTACTTGATTCGAGGCAATTAATAATTGATTTCAAAAGCAGAAATGAATGAGGCTGCTCCACACTGCCCACACCCAAAAGCAAAGAAATTCATAGCCCCCTCATTTAATTGTCATGTCATTAGTCAGTGATACTGTTTGTTATCGCTTTATTTGTAGTAATGAAATAATATTAAATTACTATAACTTAATAGGTAAGTATTGTAGTTATTGTAGTTAGCTTTATGATTTCTACATGTAGCGCCATGCATGCATATCACGCCAGCAGCAGTTGAAGGTTCCGCAAGGTTCTCTTTTATTCCTTCGTACGAAGCACATTAGGGACTAGGGATATGTGGACTAATAAGTAATTTATTGGTTTGACAATTTCAATGCAAAATAAGTTTTGAACTTTTCAGTTCAAAACGGGACCCAAGATAACTAAAGAACAGAGTAGGATGTTATTCTCAATGCAGGTCATGAATGTCATGATAGGGATTCTTCCACTTCTTCCTGTTTTGCGTCTGTTTAAACTCCATCTGCATCTCATCTGGCATGCACAAAGGCCTACACATACATATATACTAAGTAGGTAGTATCCCTGGTGGATGACTTCCTTAAGGCTCCCCATTTAAATAGAAGGCTTTCATTTTAATCTTCCGCTTATACAACTATACAACTGTACAACTTTCCAATGCACTTGAATGCACTGATATTAATTGATTATTTTGTGATTGCGGCCATGAGGAACGCATGTACAAAAATATGGATACAGGCGGGGACTACTTATGTCACGGCTGTTCACACTCGCCCACTAACATACATACATACATGCCACGCACGGCTGTATCCATTTTGTAATGAGTAGTCAGTAGTCATGATTTCATGATTCGTTCGTGGCAGACCGACTGATATCTGCATGGGTATCCTTCAAATAACTAAATTAACTGTTAGCTATTTATAATAATAGTATCAATATAGTAATTAATTATTATGATGCCAAGCAGAACTAGGCTGCTGCTCTAATGAAGTCAGGGTTGTAATTGTCCAGAAGAAATTAAAACTCTGTCATTTGATTCACCCACATTGGACAATTTGGACAAAATGGTCATGGATGATGAAAGCATATGTAAAAGGCTATTCTCATCCGGCCAATATGGAAAATGAAATTGGATAAAACCAATTTTGTCGAATTAAGACCAATAACTGCATGATTTCATCCACCGCAAGCCTGAATGAAACTGTAGTGGAGTGCTGAGAGTACGTGATAATGCGAGAACATCAATGCAGCAGAATTGAAGGAGAGAATATATTAGAGCTAATTGCAACGAGTGAGGAGGTTAGTGACTTTGGTCGCTCGGTCCTCAGCAGCCTACTGCTGCCTCCTTGCCAATGTCCATGAATCCTAGTATGTAAGTACGTAAATATCTTTTGCTGTGCGGCAATTATTTGCGAGGATGAAATGCATAAGGAAAACATTCTTCGTCTGATCCACTCTGCTCTGTGTGTCTGTCCTTTTCTGACGTCCAATTAACTGAGAAGTAAAGCGGGATGATAAGTAGTCAAGTAATGGATCAACAAAAACAAATAAAATTCATAGGCCCGACTCCGTATACAGGATCATTCATTATTGGTAACTGCATCTATTCTTCCACTCCCCCTCCGAAATGTAGACACGGCAGATGACTCATGGACATTAAGGCTTTATATCAATAACGTGTCCTACGCCAAACGGGAGGCCATAACGCAACGGTCACAAAACTTCCACAAAGTGTTTGATCGAGGATTGCATTTCTGTCGGAAACAATAATTAGGTTTCAAAAACGAAATCGGTTGGTTATTTTTTGGAGTTGCGCAACCCCCAACCAATTGTGTTATTTAATTGACACTATTACTATTAGCATAGCAATTGAAGATAACCTCTACACAATACACACGATTACGATACATTTGAATAAATATGAACTATGAACCAAACATGCTGGATGGCCCTGTACACAATATGCTATTTTAACAGAATGCTTGTGTAGAGGACAAATACGAACGACTCTGAGTTTCCCGTCCACTCATCGACGACAAAGAGCTCATTGCTCTCCTTTTTAATTGGAGTTTTATTCGTAATTGCCATGGATTAACATTTACATTTCGCCTTAATGTTAATTTGTTCATGTAGTCGTCGCCGTAGGGAGTAGGAGACGAAACAGAGAGGAAGGTATTATACTCTTCGTAGTGTCAATGTCAGCTTAGTCGGCTACTTGGCTACAGACATTCCTATAAGTGTGCAGTGAAGAGTGCAGATATTTAGAGATAGAATCCATGCACACGATGCACAGGCTGTCCTTCCTTAGAGATGAAATTCAGTCATAGGCTCACAGCACCGCATGCATTGTGTTGTGTAGGCTTTAAGGGTACCTCGTCAGTGATACGCAGAAATCATTTTTCTCAGACCCCGGGGTTACTTAAGGAGTTGAAACATTTTTTACAACGCAGCCTTTCCTGTCCCATCCCATGGGCGAGTTATGCGGCCTTTTTTCCAAAAATGTGTCTACAAGCCTCAAAATGAACGTTTTGTGGAGTGGGAGGCATGCACTTTGGACAAACTCTTCATTTCTCCCTTGTTTAAGATGGCCAGCAATGAAAACGCGGAATATTTGAAATATTGACATTTGCTTGTAAAAGAGACCCCTTTTCAATTCAATATAACTATTGAACGAATTATCGTATCGAAAATCTGAAATACACAAATTGTTCATAAAGTTACTGCCTACAATCGTGACCCGAAGAATCTGGCTTGTGCCCTTCGTTTGGAGGTATGATTTTGAAAAGAATTTTCCAATTTTCTTTCCGAAAATTGGAATTTTCTTTCCGAAATCATAACTTACAAACGGAGTGTGCTAAAAAATTGTATCCCAAAACTTGTCCTCGGCCAATGATTTCAGATATTGAGTTTCAAAATCCCTTGCCCCAAACTGGAGAAATATACATTCTGCGTAATCCATTGTTGCTTCAGCTGTTGGCCAAAATAACTACGGGGTGCACGGCCACAAATACTACGTTACTAATACATTAACTAAAATTAGTAAAATTATTGCGCACATGCGCTCTCGATCGCTGAGGCACCCTTAAGGCAGGCAGGAGGAGGAAGAAGCTTCGTAGGTAGATCTTAGTGAGTGAGTGAGATGTAAATGTGGATGGTGTGGTGTGGTGTAAGTGCAGGAGGACGATAGAAATGCAAATGAAGTTGAGCATGATAAAGTCACAATAAGTATCCACTTCCATTCGCAGTTGCATCTTGCGTCCATTAGTAACTTGGGAAGTTAGTGGGAAAGTATCAGCGACCTAGTTTCTTCTTTCAGCTCCGAATTGTCCTGTCCTCCTCAGTCCCAATAAAATAACATCCTCCCCTCCCCTCCCTCCACACTCTCCAACCAACTAACTCCAAAAAACTCCAACCACCTACATCTCAATTCGGACCACTATATCCTCCACCAACTCCATGAGCCTTACTCGCTCCTTAAACTCCATAATGACATCGTTGCAGAGTCCACAGCCGCAGTAGTCAGTCGACTCAGCCAGTTTATATCGGTGTAAAATAGCTAAAGTAATTTTATTTTCTGGGGTATTGAGAGAATTAAAAATCAAGTAAAAAGATCATTTTTGTTTTCTCGAAGTAATACCAGCAAAAAAAATAATATTTTATTGGCTTTGAAGTTTACAAATTTAAAACCGTGTTTTGCGAATAAAATATTCTGCTTCCACCATGCGTTAAATTATAAAGCATTGTATGCTGCTTCGAAATACATACTGCTTACTAAAACCCTAAAAAAGGAATAATAATAATTATCATAATTGTAGTGTTTCTACCAAAAATGTGTGTGTAAGGGTAACATTGATGGGCGAGCTTTCTGTTGCGGTTTTCCGTTCGTTTTTAATCAGCGGCACTCGGCGGAACTCACACCTCACCAAATACTATAACTCCTTTACTCCTTACTAATAGAATACGGAAGTTTTCATAAAATCCTTTAGGAGAAACAAAAGAAGAGTCAATCTCTAAAAGCGTTTAACCCGTGCCTGGGTCTTATCTCCCCGAATTATTATCATCATCTCCACGCAATTGAGGTAGATGCCTATTTATGCAAGTTTGACTTACAATTTATTGTGGCATTAAGGTGGGTTGTAGATATAACGAAATTACTACATGGCTTTTCCTACTCCGTCAGATCAATCATAGGTCGATTAAGTTTTTGTCAATAATAATCACGTCAAATGAGCATCCAAATTGAAGCTTACCTATCCTGGGGAGAGTTTCCTCGTCTAATCTATATTTGGTGCTGCTGAGGCAAACGTGTCTTCAAACTGCTGAATTATTTTGATTCGCTAAGCAGATAGCAACACTGCAACAGCTGAAATTTTGATGGTGGATATTATTAAAGCTTTTATAAACGTGTCTGTCCACAAAACATAGCTAGTCTATAGGTGTAAACCAATAATAAGATGTTTTTGTTGCACAAAAATAACAAAACTATGTAAGTAGTAAATTAATATGCCGTGGAAGGAGACATATGAAAATACACGCCAAGCTATAATTTATTGTATTGAGGTAGTATAGTAAGAAAATAAGACTCTTCATGCATAGGTAGATATTCATGCAGCATTTAACTTGTTAGTTTTACGATAGGAATGATAAGGATATTCCAGCTAAGTTCCTTGGTACACCAATGTACAGATACATGGCACAGTTTATAGCCAGAGGAAGGTAACAAGTTATTTATTAGGAATGAAGGAAGAAGAAGAAGAATAGTTTTCTTTATTTTATGTCTGTGCACCAGTCTCCTTGGGCAGACGTAGAGAACATAATATTATTATCATAGGCTGTTCCTGAATGAAAGGAGTGTGTATGCATGGGGAATGGTGAATTGGTCATGTAGACATACATGTATCATATAAATGCATAGGCTGTTGTTGTGTATGTGTAGCAGGAATTGCAGCAAGTAGCGGGGGACTTGCTATTCATCTGTAACAAAGAAGATTATTTAGCAGAGTGAAATGGAAGGTAAATGAAGGAAGAAGAAGAAGAATAGTTTTCTTTATTTTATGTCTGTGCACCAGTCTCCTTGGGCAGACGTAGAGAACATAATATTATTATCATAGGCTGATGATGAAAGGAGTGTGTATGCATGGGGAATGGTGAATTGGTCATGTAGGCATATCATATAAATGCATAGGCTGTTGTTGTGTATATGTAGCAGGAATTGCAGCAAGTAGCGGGGGACTTGCTATTCATCTGTAACAAAGAAGATTATTTAGCAGAGTGAAATGGAAGGTAACGAGTTATTCTTAGTCAGTTTTTATGATTTGCCATTACATTCTGCCAACATTGAATCCAAGTCGGCCTCCTTGTTCTTCCTCTTCTATCCCTGCTTGCCCATACTCGGCGAAGACTCACTCAGCTGAGCTCCCTTCCAACATTTTTACGGTTTATATAGGATAAATTGTTTCTCACCGACAAGGATGATACAATACACAAAAGTTGTAGGCTGGAGTCGACATTGGCCATATAATAAGGCTACATGGAGATAGAGTTGATGGAGATAGTGGGATCGAGTATAGATGGATGGAGGATATATGGACATGGCTGCAGAGATAGCTTGGTCGCTGCACATGTCGCTGCATACACGCAGCTCTAAACTCCTTACTGAATAAACGGAAGAAAGTTAGTCGAGTTTCTTGTTGAGAAAGCACGAGGGAATGCTTCTCTTTTCCTTTTCTTGTTGTTGTGCCCGTGCGTGCAGCAGTTGCATCTCCCTCGTAAACCAAAGCGAAAAATAAATTTTTCTCTCACATGACTTAATTTGCGTCTGTTTCTAAAGAAGTGGCTGTAGGTGTAGGTCTTATTCTTACATCGCCTCTCTTTATTGTATGCAGTTCTCTTGAGCCGGTACGACCTAAGAATTCTCAATTCTAGTTCTTTCTTAATTTTATATGCATGATGACTTAATACTCTTGACTATTTACCGCTCCTTTCTCATCAACTCCTTCCTTCCCTTCCATCTTCTTTTCCTACACTCAATATTAAATGTCATAACATTCGTCATATTTTGTCATAAGTTAATTGGCAATTTCCCGATGTTCCCACATTTGGCACACACCCTTGTTATTAGCTTAGAGACAAACCAACAGACTGTCGGCCTTCAAAATTGAAAAATAATACGAGAAATGAAAAAGTGAGTAAATATTTGCTGTTATAGCCACCTCTAGCAAACGCAGACCAAGTCAATGGATCAATAGTTTACATTTCTTCGACGATTTTTAGTACGCCATGCCAGGTGAACTGGGTGGGTGGGTAGTAGCTCACTTTTTCATAATATTTATTTATCTGTTCACGGGTGTGAATGGAAGTTGTGTACGGCAGAGGATGATGCACTAAAATGAATCAGCTCAAGATCGTGTTTCGAAATACTCCGATAAGCTTCCCTTACGAACAGAATTAAATAAACTTCATTTCTATGTGCTTTGTCTTCAGTGCGTATTTGCAAGTCTGAGGATTGAGTCGCTGTTTATGGTGTTTGTAGCATGGAGCTGCACTGAAGAGTGGGGGACAATGGAAATAATGGAATTCTCTAGCACTCTCCAAAGAGGAATCTGGTTTTCCACATAAAAAGGAAATAGTTGCACAGTAGTTGTTGTTGAGGACTTTTGGATTGGAGTAGCGAATTACGTAGCTAGTGGACTAGTATTTAAACCATGCTCAGTGTCTGTTTATGAGTGAACAGACTCATCTTATAATATTGTAGTCATCTTTAAAGGTAAACATGCAGAAGGAGGTTGTGGGCTGTTTAGAGTGCGCGCGTGTAGCCTCCATCTCTGCATGTCTCAGCTCTCCTCCGCTGTAGCTCTAGGTACGCTAGCGGCTTTAGTTGGCGACTAGGTAGGAATTCTGGTTTTATAATCAGCGAAGAGATAAGTAGCTAAGTAGTTTTTAGGGGGAAGCCACAGGGGAGGCTGATGGGGCTTCATTCTCGCCACACAGACAGAGCCGGGCGGGTGAGTGTATTAATTGGCGCTATTGCCTGCCTGGCAGGGCGAGGAAAGAGGAGAACGCGGAGAAAGCAGACAAGTCTCAAATTCACTTCAGATTTTCTTCTCTCCATCTTTTCTCTCAAGTACTCTGCCACTGGCTTGGATTTCCATGTAGTGACTTGACTAGTAGTGAGAGTGAGTGAGTATCAACACTTGACTTCCCTTCTTCCTCTCCTGCCTCGTCTCGCCTCACTCGACTCGCGCCAGCCGTGCGCCGCACTTCCTATCCCCGACTAAATATTCCTAAGCAATATCATTCATATCTCTCTATCGCTCTGTCTGTGCTGTAGGAACTAGTAGGAAGTGTGGAAGAAGTAAGAGGAGGGTGTTGTGCCGTAAAGCCGATATGATATGATAGCGTCAGATCTATTCACTCTGAAATTCCCCCCAGATATGTCATAATAACATACTCTTCCAGTCTCCATCTGCGAGGCTAATATTATTATTACCCACCATGCCGTAAAGCCGATATGATATGATAGCGTCAGATCTATTCACTCTGAAATTCCCCCCAGATATGTCATAATAACATACTCTTCCAGTCTCCATCTGCGAGGCTAATATTGTTATTACCCACCTACGTCGTAGCAATACAGTAAGAGGCAGCTAGGACTCCTCGCCGCACTTTCTGCTTCCATACGGACTATATCCGTGCATCAGACGCTTAGCAAAATTCAACCCGAATTTTTGCCAACACTCCGAACCTTTTTTGGTGTGGTGAAAGTTGGTGAAGATTTGGAGTAAGAGAAAGTTTGAATGCCGCTTGCTGTGCAGACGAGCAGGGCATATAGGAAAGAGTTGATATACGGCAAGTCTGAGATGGTCTGGTATGCATGTAACTGGAGTGGAGGGAAGATAAAGAATAAGTGGGGAATGCCAGGAGAGAGTTGGAGTGGTAGGAAAATGCCGTTGTGTCTGCATCTTCTCAACTTTCAAGTGGAATTCCCCTTTGCGAATTCCTGGCAGAAGAAAAGAAAGAAAGAAGGCTCTCGGCTGCGGGACGAGGAGTACGGGCGCGTTTCTTTGCCTTGTCCGTCCGTGCTAAGTTGTAGCTCCATGGCTCGGGCCGTGCATGGATGGAGAGAAATGTTTGACTTCGTCTCGTGCTTTCTAATTGGCTCCTCTCATCCTCATTTACACTTTCCCCAAGACTTTCTCCGCCACTTTCTCCTCGCTCACCGCTCATTCAACCTTATCGTTCTACTCGTTTGTGGCCGAGCAAATGAAACAAAAGTCGCTACAGAAGAGCTCAAGTAACTGCAGCTCAAAACTGATGCACAAAATTCCTCTCTCTCTCTCTCTCCTCGCAGGCCATGCAGGGGCATGAGCCAAAACTCTTTCCCTCCGAATTCCATTTCTTTCGCAGCAACATTCTGCTGCATATGGAAATATAGTACATTCCCTGCATGCATGGCATGGCATGGCATCTATCACAGTGACCAACTGTGAAGCCATCGCATCCCACTAAAAACACACCACACTTTCATTACTCTCCTACTCATCTTCAACTGCAGACAAATAACAAAAGACATGGAAAAATAAATTGCACGAATAATAAAGGCGGCTCCGTGTCACTGCGTTTTTACTGCCTCTTCTTCTTCTAACTCTCCTCTCTTGTCAAAGAATCCCACGCAGACACCGAGCTTATGAATATGAGTTCGTTGAATTCCTTTAGACGTCTTGCTATATACTTACTAGGTAAATAATTATTATCAGCTCATTAACAAAGAAGTACTGCACTCATAAATTTCGTTTTTGTGTCTAACAAACACTTAATGTTATGTAATATTTTATTGCGTACACGAAGCCGAAACTCTGTTTAGAGTGCCAAAATTCCTCTAATTTATGTAAATTCCAGGAAAATGATAAAAATGATTTACAACTACAAAAGTACAGACTGCACTGCACCGCGCGGATCAAATAACACGCTTGGTTTATTCTGGAGAAGGCAAAGATGATCTATTTAGTGGAAGCGTAATTGTGGCTCTGCGCTAGTATTTATGTGTATTATTGTTTGAGTCCTGTGGTGATTTAGTGTACTCAAGGTGCATTACCTAAGTGCAGCTTTCCGTTTTGTTAGTCGACCAAGGAGATTCTGTAGATGTAGAGGCCGTTAAAAGAAATTGCGTCGTTTTCTGTCGCGCATTAAATGGACGAAGTGCATTGTGCTTTGCTCCGTGTGTGTACTACTAGTGTGCAGGAAGGAGAGGAGAGGGACGAATGTGATAATATCTCACGAGTTGCTTTACAAAGTTAGTTGTTAGTGTAAAGTGTAGTGTATATAGGGTAGGAGTGTGTGCTCCTGCAGGGGATTAGCAGTTTCGCTAGTTAATGGCTAAATAGGTGCAAGAAGAAGGAAAAGAAGGAGCGTCGGCTAGATGCAAATGTCGTCATAATATCTAGAGCAGAAACAGATTAGCATTTCCTTCCTTTCTCTCCACTTTCTTTTCTATTTGCTCAGCTTTGCAAGGCAAATCCCTTTCTGCTGCTTTGTTATTTATGGAAAGGCTGAGGCCACACTCCTACAACTGCACTGCCCTGTAGAGCCTTGCACATTAGCACTCCCTAACTTCTACACGCAATGAATGCTAATCTGTGTCATCTGTGTTCTCATGCTAGCTGCAAGTCTAAAGGGCTCCCAACTTCCTCTTCTAGCTACACAAACCCTAGTCAGAATAGCTACACACATCCTACAAGCAAATTCAATCAAGCAGTTAGCCACAGAGTTTAGATAACCTATCTGAAGGGAAACAATTAGGCAAATGAAAGATCTGACAGATATTAAAATTACTGCATGTTGAGTAGAAAAATTCGCCAGGCATGCAAAGTGAAGCCAGCTCCTGGGTCATTCTACTCTAGAGATATTCAGTTTTGTATGAAAGGGAGAGAGTGATGAGAAACAGCTACATTGACATTTGAAGGGCTATTATAGGATTGTTGAATTAAATGTCGTACGTGCCGTGACAAGGAAACTTTTTGCGACTTCCGTCGGCTAGGAAGAGATTTGGTGACAAGCGAGCAACGCACTTGGAGATATCGGCCATTAGAGCTGCAATCAAAACCATTGTTTCTTTTTCTATGGGGCCGGGCGGGAGTGGGCTAACTGCCTTGTCTGTTGTTGTTGTAGTATAGCTAGAACATTACAGCTACACTACACAGACGAGATGGCTGCATGCGTGGCAATGCATGTACAGCCCGTGTATAGTTATTGCTATTCTGCCGTTGTCGTTAAAGATCCTCATGCCGCTCCTCCAGAGGAAATGTGCAAAGAGTCGTACGTGCCGTGACAAGGAAACTTTTTGCGACTTCCGTCGGCTAGGAAGAGATTTGGTGACAAGCGAGCAACGCACTTGGAGATATCGGCCATTAGAACTGCAATCAAAACCATTGTTTCTTTTTCTATGGGGCCGGGCGGGAGTGGGTTCACTGCCTTGTCTGTTGTTGTTATAGTATAGCTAGAATATTACAGCTACACTACACACGAGATGGCTACATGCGTGGCAGTGCATGTACAGCCCGTGTATAGTTATTGCTATTCTGCCGTTGTCGTTAAAGATCCTCATGCCGCTCCTCCAGAGGAAATGTGCAAAGTAGTCGAGAAGAAAGTTGCATTGGGCGAGTGAGTGTTTGGTTGTTGGTGCGGTAGTTACTTAAGTGGGAGAGAAAGGAATCATTCTCAGCTTGGTTGAACCAAATCAACTCCCTCCCTCTCTCTCTGTTTAATTCAGTAAAGTAAATAAGGCAAAGTTGCCTTTTGTTTTTGTTTCTGATGCGAGGATAAAGAGAGTCAGGACAGGAGTTGACTTGAAGTTGAGCTCTGCGGCAGGTTCATTATTCCTTCTGTCCCGCCGCCCAGCCACTCTCTCCCACTTCCTCCGCCATCCACTATTCCGCCAACATTCCGCCGCTATAGATATACAGCCACCTCTCCTATAAATGCGGCAAGCAAGGGAGTGGGCTATAGTCGCCGCTAATGTCTTTCTTCCTATCGAAACTATTGTAATGGGATGTAGGGAAGTCGCTCTCGCCAGATTCAGTGCCACAGCTACACAAGCATCCATCCACCTATTTTTATATCGTCCTTTGAGATCAAGACTTGGAAACTGTCGCTGCTCTCTCTCTCGCTCTCTGTCTGTGTACTCGCCCCATAAGCTCACGCCTCACTGAACTCTCCAGCCTTGACTTGTCCTCTCGCATCAATAGCATGCCTCCCTGTGCCTAGACTTTATTGTTGTCCCGCTATTTACTGCACATATCCAGGCAGAGCACGATAAAGTTACATCATCCTCCTCTTTATGCCCTTTCTAATAAATGTCCCTACTCTACTTCACTCAGACTTTAAACGCAGCTGTACACAAACTCCCAATAAGCGCCCTATGGCTAACCATAAAAAAGTTTTAGTTGAGCAGGTCGAGAAGCAAGTGAATTCACTACACAAAACATAAGCCCTGCCAAACATCTTTCACCAATGGATCTGCCACTGCTTCCACCTACGTCTCATATTTACATCTTACCCCATACAAACATTTCCCTAACTTCCCGTCAAATGGAAACTCTCCTTTAATTATAAGCTCGCAGATTCATTTCCATAATATACATATTTATTAATATGCATATTACTTATTTGTGTGTGCCATATATTTACTTCGGTTTGTCAATGTTGAAAGTCGACCGCCATGAATTGGGAATTATTTTATTGATCGTATGAAGCGCAGAATTTTAATAATTAAAGTGCCTTGTGAAAGATTAAAAGCACCAAAAGTTTAGCTGAATAGCTGTAACGGGTCGGCAATAAAATAAATATAGGTATGCAGTTTTATTGTACGTTTATCATTCTATTTTACTTAATTATTAACTAGTAATCTTATGGATTTTTCCAGCAAAAGTTTCATTTGATAACGGTCCACAGCGCTAAGCTTCTTATTGTATTTAATTCTACTCATTTAGATTAACGGTTGACGGTCTATGTACATATGTAATAATATTCAGTTATGTTATTAGTATTAAGTAACTTATTAAGTAGGCACCTCACATGATCATAATATATCAAAACTGGGTGGAATAATTGAAGATGACACCATTGTGCCTATTTGATAGGCTAGTGCAATTTGAATTAAAAGCAGGGCTATATTTTATTCTAATTAGAGCATAATATAATAAAAGAAATGTTTAATGTAAGCAGAAGCTTTAGTCATAAGCGAAAATGAAAAAAATATTCTGCTATGTAAAACGTCACATGATAGAAATGTAATGGTTTGTAGCACCACTGCAGCAGTAGACGGAATGACGGAATAGCTTTTTATACTGCGTACTAGTACCTACCGTAGTATTAGGCACAAGCACAGGATGCAATACAATAATTTATTGAAGACGATTTAAGATTTAATTGATAAAGACTATTTCTTAAAAGCCAAAGTCTGTAGCAGAGCTGTACATTAACAACTTTTGCGAGATCAGCATTTTCATTTTTCATACAGGATCAGGAGCGGAAAACTATGGAACTCTTTATCAACAGCTGTACAGAAAGCAAAATCTTGTGTAATGTTTGACAAAAAAATGGGCAGCATTTTCTCTACCAGAGAACATGAATAAAAAACTACACCAAAATAAGTAACACGAATTAAATTAC